>JAHZMV010003281.1:0-24506 GCA_027743765.1 Coecobrya sp. COE2
AACGAACGAAATCCAGTAAAAAGTTGAAAAAATCGAAAAAATCTTCCTCGACCTTGTCTCAGGAAGATGATAAGGACATGGAGGCCTTTAAACCAGTTCCATTATACGCTGAATATGTATCAGAATTAGGTAAAATTACAGAAATTTTAAAAGCCGTTAGTACCTATGATGTAACGGGCAACCCTAGAAGCGATGTAGTCCAGACTGGACTATCTCATCCCGGAAAAAATAGCTCGGGTAACTCGAGTATTGTAGGAAATAGTAAAACTCAATTGGCAGAACATTCTGTACATCGTCCACTCTCGGGAGATGAGTTGAAGCAATTGTTAAGTAGTATCACACGCGTGGTTTCCCTTCACCAACTTCCGGTCAATGAAAAAAATATTCAGGCAGGTCCAGCTTCTGGCTTATCAACAATATCCGGTGGCAATAATAGGGAAAGTAATGAAGGAAAATACCAGGTTAATAGTCCACAAGACAATGTTGCCACCAAGGCCTCTGGCTCAGATTCTGTTCGAAAATCCAAGAGGAAAAAGCGAAAAGTCAAAAATCCTTCAGTATTTTCCGTTGGTAGTAATAAGAAAGCTGTGAAATCAAAATCTCGCCTGATAAGCAATGTATCCAGCAAAGGCAAAGTGCCCACAAGAAAAAGCAGACGGAAACTGAAATCGGTTGATCGAATCAAACAACGAAGACGTAGTGAGAACGGCTCATCGATGTCTAGTTTGGAGAAAGATCCTGTACAGAACGCTGTATTTTTAAGAAAATATTTCGAAGAATCAACTAGACTGGCGAATAAGAAATCTAGTGATTTGATGTTACAAACGGCTGTGGCTGAGGAAGAGGCATCTAAATCAAAAAAGAAAAGAAATAAGAAAAAGAATAAAAAGGGAACAGGAACAAGTGCTATTTCGAAAAAATACAGTAAACGATCCATTCCCGGAACAAATAAAATCTCTCAGCAGTCACTTGCGAAATCCTCTATTGGATCAGGCGAAATAGATAAAGTTAGCACTTCAAGTAATGGAGTCAGAAAAACTACTACTAGTGAGCCTGGCAGGAGTCAACAGCGCTTAACGGTAACTTCGCACAAACTAGCATCGAAATCAAGGAAAGATAACGTCGACAGAAGGAAACGGAATCAAAACATTAAATCGAAATCGAATATTTCCAATGTGGCTGTCTCAGGTAGCCCCAAACCTTTCTCTCCAGTAAATAATCACGGAGATGGTGAAAATATTCTTGGAATGCCAAATACTGATTTTTCGAAAAGTATAAGTACCGAGTCGACCATTCCCACACCAACTCCTATTACTGTAAAGTTCGATGCGATGAGAATTAAAACTCCGCCGACGCCACCGTCTGGTAGTGCTAATATCGATACACCAAAACAAGATGTACAGTTTAAAAATATTGACGAGGTACTCAACAGCAAGTTTTCAACAAACCCTTTGAAAATGAAATCGGTTTGGGAGAAAACGCCGTATCAACCGATGACTCATGTAAGATTTAAGGATATGGTTAGTAAATATGGAAGTCCAGAAGCGACCTTGGCTTTAGCTAAGGCGGAAGAAACTAGACAGTCGGTACAACAAGCCAGTACAAAAGTTGCAACGAAAATTCCGGCAGCATTTCCTATAGGTCCAGCTCCAGGTAAAAGCAAGGATTGTTGTGTCGTCATAAAAAATGCAAAACGTACAAACATTATCGTTTAACCTTGATGGTAATTTCAGGTAATTTATTGACGCTTCCCAAACCTTGGGAAATTAAAGAGAAACTGGCCGAGGAAGCAAACAAGGACAAAACATTAAAGCAATTGCAAGGTCCTCCAAGATATTGGCCAGATTCAGAGTCAACAAGCACATACAATAGATTAAACTACGATTTTAAGTACAATTTGCGCAAGGAGGCTCGTCATATTCGAAAAGCATTGCGTGAAGATGCGATAAGGAATAGACCAGCCACAACCACAGTCAATCAGGATAAGGGCAGTACAGCTCCGGTTGAAATGGCTGGCGCTTTAAAAGTTTATAGAGATGCATTGAAAAGAGGCAGTGTCAAAAAAATGTATTAGTTTTTATTTTCACTTGCCAACTTGTGAATAGTAAGTAGGACTTTTATAATTAATTGAGAATATAGAAAAAAATCTGGTAAAGAGTAACATTTGAATGGATTCGCTTTCAATTTAAAAGTTTGCATATGAACACTATTCTTTACAAAACACTTTGACAGCAAATCATTCTCTAGTCATTTATGTATAAATCAAGATCGGTATAACATGCGGTAGTGCAAAAAGTCACAAGTTCGGGCAATGAAAAAGACATGAATCGCTGATTGTGGAAGTTCGTATTTCTTTTCATAAGCATTGGCTTTAATTTTTTTTGGTGTGGCTAACAATGGGAAAAAATGGAGTGAAACAAGAGAGAAAATGAATTCATATACTTAAAATCTACCCAGAGTCCAAAGAACGCATTGACAACACGATAAAATTCTCATCAACGCATCAAAGGACGAACCCTCTTTTGTAACACAATACCCTATTAGACTACAATTTGTATTGATTTCCCAAGACCAACATATATTAGCATCAACATTCACTAAAACGGTCTTTATCGCTATTATAAAATGACAAGATGATAGTTGCCATCAGCTCTAGTATTTCGACGCAAACGACATATTATAGGCAGCAGTTGTTGACTTGCATAACATAATAAAGCAATAAATTTCCATCAATGAGTATTGTCACATACGAGTACATAACAGCAGTTAATCCGACTACTATTGAAACTGACTGTGAAAGAAGAGTCAGTCTGACACAATAACAGTCGTCATCATCATCATTTCGTGCGAAAGCCATAATAATATGCACACACGAGTGTAAAAAACACTTGAAAAATCTCCAGTTTTATTGTTACTATCCACTACTACCCTAACGAACGACCGCATGACGTGGTGGCTCTATTATAAAAATTGTAACAAAGAATACCATCTCTCTTCTCCTCACATACCTATCCACGAAATCGGATGTAGTAGTAAAGTTAGTATTTTTTCTTCTGCTAACCCCATCAAACACAGCTTTTTAACCACCGCAAACTGCAAACAGCACGCTACACACACGCTGCTCCTGTGATGCTGCTGCTGCTCTGACGCCACATTACAAAGTAGTAAATGAGAAATAACGTAATGCCTACTGACGACGTTGTTGTTGATGAGTACAGCAAAAGTACTAAAAATGTTCTAAATAGCAATTCCTATTTTTCTTCTTCACTTGACTGACGGTATGGGTATAATAATGATGATAATGACGATATGATTATGTTAGTGATGTATGATGTATGACTGCTGACCTTAGAAATTTGCTTGTGCATCACACAATGATGCTCATCATGAGGGTGATGTGACTGACTGACTAAATGCTACTAACTAGTTTATTACTACTGCTACTACATGATCTTTTATTCACTATCCATCAGAGAGGTATGTAATGATATTGGTACGTGTGAATATTATGAAACAAACAAACTTAGTTTAGTGGTGGCTATATAATATACATACCTACTTGGTAAAATGTTGTGAAGACACAGAAGAGTAAGAATAGAAACATTTAAAAGTGAGTAAATTCTAGTTATGAATTGAATCTGCTGATAATGCCGACATAGCAATATCATAATGCAATATATCGCGTCATGATGAACAGAAGGACAAAAAATTTGATATTGCTTGTTTTTTTACTTGAGAAACAATATGACTATTATGAAACATACCAAACATATTTTAAATTCTTTTTTTTTGTAGAAATGACATATTATATTAAATAACTATTTAAGTACAAGTAAAATTATAAATTATAAAAGGTGACAAGCAAAGCTGGATAAAAGCTTTACAGAGGAGTGGTATGTATAGGTATAGTCTTACTTCTTGCATTTGGACTCGACTGATCTTGTCGACTTGTTTGTATCTTCTATCTTTTCGCTGACGATATGTAAAAATTTGTAAACTCTAAGCATTGTAGTTAGAATGATAATAGCTGTGCTGTGGTTTTTCTTTTAGGACTAATAAATTTACATTATACGAACGTGTAGGCAACGTGTGGGTAAGGTGCATAATATTATATGCACTCTCTGGCTGGTTATTAAGTTGATCTTTGGATCTTTACAGTTTGCACGTACACAGTAAACTCGTACTATGCATCTTAAAAAGTTTTACTCCACTTGACTCTTGAGATGTGACAGCTGAAGGAAAATGACTTTTTTCTCTTTATACAAAACATATAAGCAGTGCAGTGGTGGTATCTAAACTAAAGTTGTTTAAATGTTTTTCATCTTCGCTGCCTTCTGCAAATGATGATGAAGATCATGATGGTTGGTTGTTGGTGTTACAGACAAACTAGTAAGCTGTTGTGAGCAGACTGAAAGTGTGGTAAATAAGACGGCTAGACGATTAAAAAGTGCGATAAAGCAGGCAAGCTGTTATATACGAAAAAGATGATGATGATTTTCGGAGGATTTGATTGAACTGTTGTGAGTTTACCATAATTACTATAGGCTCTTAGGCTCTTATCATAATGTTGGAAGCTGTGTAGGAACATGTTTCACTAACTATTCAAATCTGTCACTTTTCAGTTGACAGAGTTCAGCTTGGGTTGCCTTTCGTAATCTAAATAGTTTTCATTATTGTGCATACAGAGAAAAATCCTCATTACTGAGCAGTTAAAAGGGCAAAAGAGTGTCATTTATAATAACTTTATATACAGATAAAAGGTGAAAAACTATCTGCTAATTGTTTTGTGGCTGCTTGTACAGATTCGGTTCAGCAAGCGTTTTTCTGTTGAGAAAGGATCCTCTACTAAAACCACTCCCATAAGCTACCAGTTCATGCGGCAACTTGTTTGTGGAAAGTTTCGTATCATAATACGTATCAAAGATAAAGTTTGTCCTTCTAAATGAACTTCGCTTTTAACACATACTGAAATTCTAGTAAAAAGAGCAAAAAGTTGTTTAGCTGAATAATGCCTACTTGTCAATGTTACACTGCTGTCATGAGCAATCAAAACAGAGTTGGAATGTTCAGCATGTAAATTAGAAGTAACCCGCTAATCCTACTGAATATCTATATAGTGAGCCAGCTCAATATCTTCACACACAAAACACTCCTCTATATATATCCCCATACATATTACACAAAGTGATTTAGTTCAATATTATGCGAAATGTATTAAAGCAGCATCAGCATCAGAGAATTCTCTAACATTCTTTTGGATTCTACAGATCTCATTCAACCAACAACAACAAAAAACTCAATTTCCACTTCCATCCTTTCTTCACCCATCAGCCAAATCTTATTTTCAAGGTCGTCTTTTAACATGGACTTGTCTTTTGTGGATTATTACATTTACACAACACATTTGCGTAGATATATGCAAATTGCTAGTATCATCATCACTACCACCACCACCACTGCTCCTTTATACACATCTTCTTATTACAGCTCATTTCATCCAACTTGATGAAGAAAAAGGGAAGAAGAAAGTCAAAATCGACCAATAACCATTTTCCTTCAATCCAATTGATTTCTTTGTAATACTTGCTCAATATGGCTCAATAGAGATGAAAATGAAACACATACAAATATCACAATGTACTGCTTTTACAACCGTTTGGTTTCATTTTACCGTTATACGTATTATGTATAATATAGTATGTGTGTATAGAGCAACAACAGAGTGTTATAAAAGCTGGTCTCTTTTACATGTTAATTTTTTCTCATTCCTTTCACGTTTCCTTTCCAGTTGCTTCTTTCCTATTCAATTTTGAAATGTAATTTTCTCTCTTATTCCTTCTGGAAAGTTGATTTTTGCAATGTATGCTTATTATAGTTCATGGTATTGTATGCGTGTGTTTTCATTTCCTCACAGGAATGATGACGATCATAGCCATGATCATCTTGACGGACGGAGAAGCCCAGGGATACTATAAAACCGTATAGAGATAAAGAACGGGAAAAAAGAAGACTTCAAACGACAACTCATCATCATCGACCATAACGGCATCAGGAGAAGCCAGAGAGGAGAAGAAAATAATAAAACAGGCGCACACATATTCTCCACACACACGCGATAGGCAGGACGATAATACAATACAAATATAATAATAATAATAACACAGATGAAACAGTGAGCGTGTGTTTTTGTGAGTTTGTGACATTGAAGCTTGCAGAGCTACTTTCTGGGAATCCTCTGCTGCTGTGTATCATCATCATCATCAACTTCATCCTCAAGTCAAGAGTACGGAATGACGTCCGTAAAAGTGTCTATATAGTACTTCTCTTCCTCATCTCGTTCCACTCTTGCTGTTGCTCCATATCCCGAAAAACCGCTAGTCTCAACACACAGCATTCATTTCAAACCGTTTTCAGACTACTTGTTCCACGTTGCTCTTGATACCCCTACTTACTCACTCACAGTGTGCTACTGCATACTATATACCACAATAAATTAACTTTCTGTGTAATATTCTATACGGTTGATAAGTACATACGTACACGAAGCGACTCTTTATTCAACTAACTGGATAATGTGGTTTTTTATACTCATATGCCTACAGATAAACGCACATGTTGATGATAATAATCGAAGAAAACTCGACTTTTAGTAGCTTTGTGACAAAAAAATAAGAAAAACACATTTGCTGGAAACAAGTAAGGAAGAGAAGCAACAGTGTGCTTGTGCTCCTTTATTCTTTCCACTTAAGTACATTACTGTTTATATATACACTTTCCACTTCTGTGACAGTCTACCATAACCCCGTGTGAAGAGAAAAGTCGTCCGAGTTTGTTTCTCTTTCCACCATAATATGATTTTCAAAACATCATCATAATCTATCTAATTCCAAATTTCTGCTCAGTTTTTAAAGTACCATTTTATGTGTACTGGCGTTTCTAACTTATGGACTTGTCTGAAAAGCTACTTGTCTTGTGGATGATGATCAAGCAAATTGGAGTGGAATAAGAGGGCTTACTTTTTTATATAGCTGATGATGATGATGCCACTTCAGGAATATGATGAGATGATACATGCCAACTAAAATTGTGTATAAACTACTACTAATGCTCCTTGTTTCCCTTGTTCCCTTCTTTTCTCTTTCTCATCATCAGTGAGCAACTGTACTTTTTAAGTGAAAGTTTTACATGGTGCCCTGGAGGACGTATGCCCTTATTTTGTACAATAAGTCTATGGACGATCAACAGACGTCTTAGCTGACCTTGACACAGTATCTGTGTTGTACCACACTACTTCTTTGATAGTGGTATAGTAGGACTTTCTCTTCTTCCGTCAGAATAGATGATTACCACGACGAGGCTCCTCTGTGTATATTACCAAACTCCTATATAGAACACGTTGTTATCGGCTTAACCTTTCTTTTCCTAGCGTTGTTTCTCATCTCTACTACAACAACACCGCAATACCTCGTTTCAAGTTCTCACGTTCTGCAACGTGAGTGTTACAGCTACATTCAACGCACCTCAACAAGTAAGCCGAATAGAGAGAAAAGAGGGAAAGCTTGTTCACTCTGACTTTTTACCGATGCGTAAGTTTTAACGTATTTCAGTAAACTTGCGATCTTTTCACCTAACTCACCAGTGTTCTTTTATTGCTCTGACCCTTGTAACCGTAAATAAACGGACAGGACCAGTAACTAAAAAGCGGTATAGCCTGTGTATATACACACACATTGGTAGAGAAAAGGTTTGATGTTGAATGTCTATTAACGGTCCATCCGTATAAATAGTAAATAAGTAAAGATAAAGTGGATACTATTTAAAGTCTGAGTGATTACATTACTCTGTGTACAAGCTAAAAAATGAGAGAGAAACAATAAATGGCACTTTGTTTGCCTGTGGCTTATCTGACATAATAAAGCGAGAAGTTGAAGGAGAATGCAATCTACAGTTGGCAGTTTGTCTATGTCTTGAAATGTGTAGAAACAGAGTGAAAACGAATCTGTTGTTTTTGGTGTTTGAAAATGCTTGCAACAAGTACTACTGCAGAAACAGCGTTCTGTTGTGCAAAGTGTATTCATAATTCAGTCTACTTTCCTTGTGAAGTGCTTGCCAAGACAGAGAAGAATTATTGTGAGCGAAGTTAATTGTGGAGCTAGAAGATAGCACCCGACAGGGAATTTTTCTCCATCTTAATCTACCCTTTCACACGTTGGAGGAGGGGAAAAGATGGGGAATTTGTGCTCAAAGAGAAAGAGGAGCGACAGTGGCTCGATTAAGTCAGAAGGGTGAGTGTAAATAATTTATTACATACTTTATACTTATATCCGGTTGTAAGTTAATGCTCACATTAAGTTTTTGTATTGCCGTACCTGGTTGTTTGATCACTAATAAGAAATACATTTGGAGAGTTTATCTAACTTCCATAATGACTATATAACTATGTACACAGGTATGTAATTTTTAATTGCAATATAAAATTTTTTGTAGATCGGGGAATGGGAAGAAAACCCAACAAACCACTGAAACACTCCCAAATCATTCACAAGACCCTAGGGGTGGTCAACAAAATGGACAATCACAAGGTGACAAGGCAGGCACCAGCACAACTGCTGGTGACCCCCCTGCGTCATCAAGCGGACCGAAAGCAGCCGGTCAGCGCGGTCGGATCATGACCGAAGAACCCTCCAGTTTATCAGGTATGAAAAACTTCTCACCACATTCTACTTTAAAAAATTAACTTTACTGGGTAGCGGTTCTGTAAAATTTGGAAAATACACAGACAATTTATAGAATAATAAAGATGTGCACAAATATAATATTATTTTTCAAATTGTCATTTTTGCTATCGACTCTTTTTTTTCTGAGAAAGTAATTGCAACATTTTTCTATGAGTCATTAGAGCATACGTTTCTATTTAATATGCTGGGGTTCATCTACAGTATATAAAATGGTAGAATTCATTCAAAGCAAATAAAGTAGTCCAGTCAAGATAAAAAAAAGTTCACATCACTGCACACGTTCTTCATATTTCACAAACAAACAGCCAATGGCTAGTCGTACTGACGTAAGGACTGCAGACGAGCTCTGATGATCAAACATTTTAATGAAAATATGAGCCAGTCAAGTGTGCAAGGATAATAGAGACTGTCATTATGATGAGTTGTACCTTCGCTTTCTTTCAGACTTCAGAGTAATAATGTCTCAAGTAACGATACCTAAGTATTGTAGGAACTAACTTCTAATAATAAAACAAACACATTTGGTTCATTTCCCCTTTTTCATACACGCAGGTGACTCACAATCTCTCCAGTCGCCCACTGCCGTCGGAGGAGCTGATTCCTCCCACCCGTTTGCTCTTCCTCTGGAGATGAAAAAGCAAACGGAAAACATTCAGAATCTCATGCTGGGCCGAATTTCAAGGACAAAAGTTGTCGCGAAAGGAAGAAAAATCACTCTTTATGTCTGTGTTTCATACTCTCAAGGTACGTATATTCCCACCCGACCTATGTCTAATGCGATTAAAATATATTTTCTTCATAGTAGAACACAATGTTCTAATTTTAGCTTTTTAAGTATTATTTTATAAGCAGCTTATTCTAGATAAGAATGTTGGATTTAATTTCATTATGGAGATGTGTACATGTCATTCATTTCGAGGGAATGATCTAATAGAAAATGCAGAGTGGGTTTCTGCCATACATGTGCACTGATACTCGTCACACAACACAACAAGTTTTATTTTGTGCTGTCTATTTCTACAGCACAACACAACAACAACACATTGTGACAACCCATTTTCTACAGCACAACACAACACCTCAAAGTTTTCCGAAAAACGACATAGAACACAACAAGTTACAGCACAACACATTTACTCAAAAAGCTATAACACAGCAACAACAAGCCTTTTTACTACAGGAAAGTGGAATATTAAGGAAAATTTAAGGAAAAAATAGATTTTAAGCAAATTGGAATACAATTCTCCCAAATTAATTAATTAACAACACGTCATCACACATTACCATTATTTGTGCCACACAACAAGCACAACACATAAAATTGTGTGTGAGGTTTTACCACACAACACAACAACAACACATTTAGCCTAAAAAGTGGGTTGTCACAAGTTGTCACAAGCTACAACAACTTGTTGTGCGCATGTCTGGTTTCTGCTCGTTGGCAAAAAAAATTGAAACTTATTGCTAGCTTGCTAGTCAGTGTCCTTTCACCTCTACTGAGATAATTAAAGGTGTGACTCAATTTGCGATAGTGCCATCCACATTTTACTCTTCGTGTATGCATAACCAAAAAAGAAATCGTATCTTTATTTTTTAAAGTAGCAGAAAGGAAATTTTATTTTCTGGTGCCTTCTCTATTTTCTTCTCAAATCTAAAATAATTATGTTGTAATTACCTTTACCCGCACATATCAAGCAATCATTAGAGTTTTTCCACGGCTTTCATTTTCCTTTTCTGTAGACTTTCGTCTGGAGAAGGGAAAGCTTCATACTGAAGTGTACCCTAAACTTCGTGAGCACTGCTCAAACCAAGGTTATGAGCTGCATATTGTAGACCTCCATTGGAAAACAGAGTTGGAGGACAAGGAAGATCATCAATTTCCAGAGCTTTGCTTGGATGAGCTAAGACGTATGTTTTTGTGCATAAAACTTGAAAAACTATTTTATAATACTTTCCACTCTAATATATCTATAAGCAATTATTTTGGCACGGGGTACTGTGAGACTTAACTACATTTTCATTATTGGTATTGGTGGTACAGGAGAGCAAGAGGTGTCCTACGTGATCCCTGTGTTATTTTTAAGTAATTCCTTGGGAGCCTCTCTGTTGCCAAAAACTGTTGAACAGCAAGACTTTGAGACGGCTCTTAAAAATGTGGGTGACCCGGAGAGTAAAAAGTTATTGGAGAAATGGTATACGCTTGACTCACATTCCCAGCCACCATGTTACAGGCTGAAGCCCATATCAACTCATTTTCCCAAAATAGCGGTACGTTTAATATAATATCAAAATAACTTTAATAAAGAATAAGAAAAGAAAATAGCTAATGCACAGCATGCGGGTTAAATGTGAAATTACTCATAACACGTTTTTAATTAATGCATAATACAGTCTGACAATGAGAGTGAAAGACAGGCAGCAATAAATGAGTGGCATGGTGTGAAGGAGGAAATCCTGGGAGTAATGCTACGTGTGTTCACCACCGAACTTCGAGATACGTATCTCACCACTGTCATTGAGCAGGTATAAATATAGAAAGGACACTCTGAAAAAATTTGTATTCTGAACAAGTGATTCAGCGTTAATTCTAATTGACTGCTTTTCTTTGGCACATTATTCTGTCATAAAGGAAATCCATAACTCAATATTCATGAGCCGCGATACTGGAAAACGTAGTGTTTGGGTAAATCGGGTATTCACTCATCTTCAGGCTGGCCAAGATGCGGAAAGCTCGTCCCCGTTGCAAAGTGAAAAGGACAGACGTCTCCAATCCCTGCATAACGAACTTAAGGTAGGGATGCGGGAGGATAAATGATGTAAGCTGTTGCGCCATGTTATAGCAAATTATTTTTAAACATATTGTTCTATTGTTCAGAACCAACTGGTAGCAGATCACATTCTCCGTTTGCTGGTCAAATGGCAAGAGGGAGGTTTGTCCCTGAATATTTCTGAGCATTGCCAATATCTAGATGATCTTTCCAAACAACTCTCATCACAGTTGCGGGGCATCATTGATGAGATAATTGAGGAAGACAAAAATAAGGTAAGGGATGAACTCGACAGGACATGCGTTATGTACTTGAATTATAGCATAGTCGTCGGTCAAAATAGGAACCGTTTAACTGGTGTTACAAAATCATTATGTATGTTTAAATGTTTTTGTCAGGCTGTGTGGAAAACATGGTATGGTGTGGATGGCCACTTGTGTTCTGAACTTAATCAACAAAGCATTTTCTGCCAACAGTCTGCAAAGTGTTCGTTATCTGTTGAAACTGTTCTCAGCAGTATAAAACAGTAAGTGTACCTTAAAAGTTTGGGGCGAAGATAGAATGAGAGAAATGTTCTTAGCTAAAGGCCATTTATCATCAAACAAAAAAGAAAGTCTTGAAAATTTGTGCTCATATTCTAATGCGCTTTTACTTTGCTTTCTAGGTATATTACTAGTGACAAAAATTATCCTTTAGTGATTCATGGGGAGACAGGATGCGGGAAGACGGGTTTGCTTTCTCGCGTTATTCAACAATGCGGGAGTTGGTTGCCCGAGGCGTTCATCATCTTTAGATTTGTTGGTGTTACTCCAGAAAGTTCATCACTTGTTCAGATTCTGCGTACCGTTTTATCTCAACTTACATTTCTGCTCAAAGGGAGAAACTACTGGATACCTCATGTACGTTATTGTGTCTCGTTTTTCATTTCACACAATAAAATATTCATGTGTGCTGCCTTTTACTTTCATCACTGGATATACATTT
Source organism: Coecobrya sp. COE2 (assembly GCA_027743765.1). Classification (NCBI taxonomy): domain Eukaryota; kingdom Metazoa; phylum Arthropoda; class Collembola; order Entomobryomorpha; family Entomobryidae; genus Coecobrya; species Coecobrya sp. COE2. The sequence goes on from JAHZMV010003281.1 coordinate 12,491, forward strand.
TTATCGTTACTTTTCATCTCTTGTAGAATGTTCACTGGTACAAGAAGGAGTTATATAAGCTTATTGCATCCGCTACAAATCCATTACCTAGTCTCATACTAATCATTGACGGGCTCGATGAAGTAAGCATTCAAATATGCAGTCTGAATGCAAATTCACACCATGTTTCAAGCAACCAAACTTTCTCTAATGTACTCTTTAACTTATAGTTAAGTCCTCTGGATGTCTCTGAGCTATCCTGGTTATGTGAGCCACTTCCAGGGAGAATCCGAATGATTCTATCCTGTTCTGAAGGTACTTCCGTCTTTCAACATCTCAAGTCGAATTTCAAACAAGAGGAAGGATTCTTATCGGTAAGTCACAAAGAATTTGTATTTCAAAGTGAAAGTGAACTCGAATATTTGGTACTAGGTTTAAGTCTACACCAATTCATTCGATCACGTTTAAAACAGGTTTAATTAGAAATAGTATGAAAATGTGTACCTTTTAAATAAATATAAAATGAGAACACAACATTTGACAACATAATAATTCAACAACTGTGTGAAAATTATCCTTAGCTGTCACCATTGACGCAACAAGCAGCAGAGAGCCTGTTGACAGCATCTATTTTGCAATACAGCCACAGTTTGGACTCAGAAGTACAAAAGCGACTTTGTGCAAGGCTGAAGCAATGTTCACTACCATTATACATCAAGGTATTTTTTTTCAACTTTTCTTTCTCTATACTTTCATATAACTTTCCGTGTTCATACCATTCTTTTCTTCCATTATGTACATTTTTGTATCATGATGCTTTATACATTTTGAAAAAAGAGGGATTAAAATTCGGTATTGTTCTTCAAAACTCATTATCGACCTATCATAGAAACGGCCTGCTCTATTAACTCCCTGAGCCATGAAAAGATGATAATCCTATAATGTTAAAGTACTTCGAATATTTTCCCTACCATAATTTGTTCCAGATGTTTAGGGGAAAATTCTCCTGTAGTGTCAGCGCTTTTGGTTTTCAATTCAGCAAGAAGGGGTGAAATAGGGTCAATGCTTTCACAATCGCCAAACGAAACGAAATGTCCCGAATTATCTCAATTCTGAATGCTTGCCTTCCACATAACTTTCTGAATGAATTGGTCAATTTTAAATTGTTCACCCTACTTCATTTTCATTATCTTCTCCGGAATACCAGATCTATCAGCAGAGTATTTGTGAAATATGCCATGTCTTTCCTTGGTCAGATCTTGTAATTCAGTATAGTCCATTAGAGAATCAATTCTTTTGGAGAATATTTCATAAGCTATTCCTGATACGTAGTTTCGAACTCGTAACTGAAAAATATATCTTCTATGAAAACGATGGGTTTTACCAATTCAGCTTCAGCAATATCCTCTGGCGACTCAGTTTGATCGAGTTGCGACATAGTCTTAACTTCGTCATCCAATTAGGGAAACGAACCAGAATTTTTGGCTGCTAAACTGAAATGAATTTTCCGACGTTCGATGAAGCAAAAACAAAAATCTCCACATCTAAATACATAATAAACGATGGCTTATTAAAACTCCATTCTCATAATGCCCCACCGTAGCATTTTCCCAATAAAAACAATAATAACGTATTGCATTTCATTTAATATTATTACAGATTTTGGCGTGGCTAACATCAATGGACACTCAAAGCCTTGTTGATTTGAACAGCATTACTGATATGAAGACAGCAGTTAGTGGGTTGTTTGAGCTGTTGGAGAAATCACTGGGGAAGGATAAGGTATGTACATGAGATCGGTTCTTATTATCCAATATTATCGATAGAAATTTATCTGCTTGTTCATGCATAATTAGGTTCAACTGAGACATTTATGAATCAAAGTGTTGTGCATCTTACCCCATCTACATAATATTATAGTTCATCCTAAAAAAAAACCTTAGAGTGATCTGTGTGTGTGTGTGATGAAAAATATCTGAAAATTTTATCATAACAGACATGACATAACATTAACACGTATCAAATCTTATTTCTAAGCTTGTTTTGTATGTACGTTGCTCGCTGCTCTGTATATCTATAACGGATGATCGGATGTATGCAAGTGGGCCATATGAAACTTTTCATGCTGTGTAAGTCGTTATTGCTCAAGATATTACAATTTGGGAACAAAGAAATCCGAAATGACCAGGAACGGATTATTCACGGAATGATGTTCCATGTCTCAAGTCACGGCTCACAGGTGAAAAAGGTCAAAGGTTGATTTTGCCGCAGAGAGAGAGCAAGAAAGCTGCAGGAAGTCCATTAAACCTTCCTGTAACCGCGAACGTTTACATGATATACGAATCTATGTATATAGGAAGTTATCTATCATCGGATGAGCGTTTTTCATTGTATGACACGAGGAAATTGAAAAGACAGATTTTCATGAAATTGAAGAGCAAGAACATGTAGCAAGTGTATTTTTCTATGAAATCCTGTACTTCACCCACATAACAAAGTAGTTACAGATGAACGTGTGTTTCAAGCTTGTCATTTAAGTTGGGGAGGAATCAGAGATGAACTGAATTGAAATTCAAGCGATTCGTTTGGGAGATAGCCTTATGTTTAGGAACGCTACATGCATATCTTTATGAGTATATTCTTTTCTTTCTCGGCGTACAGAGCACCGCTGTCAAGCTCGGTTTTTTATGAGTTTACATAGAACATTATGAGAATAGCGGGATTACTCCAGACTACGCACGGTTGTGGAATACCGGGTACCAATTGTGAAATGTGAAGTGTTTCGACTCTCGTTCGGACAGAGATACGTATTCCATTACTCAACAGGGCTTTTGCTTTTCCAACAGGGATTGTCGTAAAAATAATCATTCCATACAAACTTTTCGTAGATGGTGGTGATCACAACATATTCAGATTTCATAATATGTCTAAACTGCTTTTTGATTCTGGTAGTGTAATGTATATTTAGTATGTTAGTATGTGTATCTTTGTTGATTAATGTCGTAAATTTATACCTGTCACAAAATATGAGCTCAATGGATCGTTAGCTTGTCTTTTTTGTTTATCTATTTCATCACATACCTATAACTTGTGCGTTTTCACTTTTTAGGTTGAACAAGCCATGTCCCTTATTTGCGCGTCACGATATGGGCTCTGCGATTCGGAAATTCTGGACCTGCTCGCACAAAGCCAAACATTCTGCTCCAAAGTTACTTTCTGTAAGTTTGATTTTTCTCTAGTTACAGTTTTGGCTATAAATACTACTTTCCGCTTTCCCCAAAAAACGAAAGCAGCTTTCATATTTTAAATGTGGGATGGAAGGATGATATAATATTGCTAATATCGACAAAAAGTTTATTCATTCAAATGATGACGCATAAAAAAGCGTGGTGTTTATTAAAAACGACACCGTTCCAATATACGAGAGATATCATGTCATTCTTAATAAATGTAAAAAAATTATCACCTTTTTACTTTGTTTCATTTCATTTGCGTCAGAGTCACAACTGTAATATAAATAGCACAGACAGTGGTCTGTGAATGTGTTGCAAATCCTTTTTTGTAATCGTAACTTTTCAATGAACTAACTATAGTATTCCATTTTTAGCTAAAATTCCGGTTTTTAATACACATATGCCAATAATATCTTTGTAGGTTTTCACTAATCGCCCTCCGGTTAAATAGTTAAAGACAAGACCAAAGTAAGCTTATATTTATATAATATGACTGTGTCGAGAGATGAGCTGGGAATTTGTCTAGTTTAATTTTGATCAAATTGTATTTATAGAATGAACATTATGCAAGGAAGCGATAGTGTTGTGAAATTCAGAGAAAGCATTTGTAGTTGAAAGGTCTTCTATATAACGGCACATACGTTAATATACATATAACCTGACCCTTCCCAAGATAAGAGCTACGTGTTACATGATATGTATAAAATGTGTCTAAATGTTCTTGATGATATTGATATGGACACTTGCCAATGCACTGTTTCATAGCATCCCCTTCCTAAGTAGAAGGCGTCCTTGAAACTTCCAAAGTCCTTTAGGGAAAGAAAGTTTATGCAGTTTTCGTAGATAATCATGTAGGATTTTCCTGAATTGCTTCATGAAAGTTGCACTAGAGTAAAGAGAGATAATAAGTAGTAGGTTATTCAGTATGTAGGTATATTTATAAAGTATAGGCACCTTAAGAATAAATTAACCATAAATATCAAACTTTCCGTCTCCGGTCCTTCCACCATTCCTTTGGTATAATTTTATAGAAAAGCGATTGGTTTCAAGTACTCAAACTACGTGGGCTCTGAAGTAATGAATATTTAATCTTGTTTGCATCACAGTGGATTGGGCTCCAGCAAGTTTGTTTCTGGCTCAAATGTGCCAAAGTCTGGGTCCCTTCCTGGAATGGTCACTCGCCGGTGACAGCCTGGTTATCCGATGTCGGGACAGATTGGTATACAATATGGCAAAAGAAAAGTACATCTCCAGTAAGGACCGAGAGAAGAAAATTCGTAATGAAGTTGTTCAATATTTCGAGGTAACAAAATAAACTCTATACCGCAAGAATAATTCTCTCTAATTTTTCCAAATATTTTCTCTCATCCCGGTCCCCTGTCAATATACCTATTATGTCAATTTAACCTTTTCCAAGAATAAAACATGTTTGCCAAGAAGTTTTAGTAAAACTTCATGGTATTCATTCAACCATGATGTGGCTTTCACAGATTTACATGCACAAAAAATGGTACTTGAATTAAACACTTTGTTTAACTTTCTTAGGGAAAGTCAAAGGAGAAAAAGAAAGGAAGAGACGTGGAGAAACCTTCCCCGAGTAGTAGGTATGTACAAAATGTTACATTAAAATGTTTTATAATGCTAGATAACACGATAATGAGCATGACAAATAAAATCATGTTGCAAAAATATTAGCCAAGCTAACGTTAATTTTATTTTCCAGAAACCATCGTCGCCGCTTGGAAGAGATCCCATATCAGCAGTTCTATTTAACAGGAACAATCAAATTAACCTACTTATGCAACATAGATTGGCTTGTCGATAAGCTGCAATCGTCATCAGTTTTCAATGTAATCCTCATCATTTTTTTCCTATTAATAATCTCTTAATAATTTTCCCTTTTGAAATGACGCTATAAAAACTTTCTCTTTTTTTCCTTTCTCTAATAGGTAATCGAGGACATTTCATATGAAGCTCAAGGGGACGTTAAAAAGCTAGGCTCGGATCTATCCCTACTTTTAAAACTGTTAGAGCTTAGTGCTAGTGCTTTACATCACGATGGACGTCAGTTCTTTGGTCAAATGTATGGCCGCTTGCTTTCCGTGTTCAACAATGAGTCCGCCGAAGTTTCCGCTTCTTGGTCATCCAAATCCCCTTTGATCAAGTCCTTATTTACGAAATTAGGAAAGCCCAGTATTCCCAACTTTCTTCCAACTTCTCCTGCTGTGCTTCATTCCCCCTTGGATTTAGATGAAAGTGAATGTGTTGTGAAATCATTAGCTAGTAGTAGTAACGGTGGTGCTGCAACCGAGAGTAATCTCTGGGATTTCCTAGAAGGACCTGTGAACTTTGATGAGCTAACTCGCTTCAAAGTTGGTAATCAATTTGCTATAAGTTATTCCACTGCCAAAGAGGAAGTGATTGTGTGGGATGTGTACGCAGAGAAACCTGTGCGCACTCTGCTTGGCGTCTCCAATCCAAACTGTCTCAAATGTCGCGTAAGTGCACTTTTAAACTAGTTTCCTGTTTTAATCATGAACCTATGACCTTCTAACTTTTTAACCTTTATAATATGTATTATGTATGATTTTCTCCGGATATACAGGAGGTAGACGATCCCGGTCCAAATTTTATCGTTGTGTATGATTTACAAAGTGGAACTTTGTTTAAAAAATGGAAGCCGGGATATAGTACATTGGCCATAGCTATTTCCGCCCAGGGAGGCTGTGTAATTAACGCTCTAGAAGATAACCGCATACTTGTGTGGGATTTGGTTACAGGTAAGATTTGTTTCATGATAGTAATGCAAAGCAATTAAAGTTAAAACATTTGCACTATCTACAAACTAATATATTTTATATTTGCAATAGGTACGTGCAAGTACTCACTTTCCAAGCATACAGCTCCAGCGAATATGCTGCGTCTAGATCACAAAGGATCCCGGTGTCTGTCCTGTGATTCTACTGGAAGGGACCGTACGGTTTGCCTTTGGGATCTTACGAATGGTGATTTTAATGATTTTAATTGATAATTGCACAATAAATGTACTTTCTTCTGTAAAACATTTCTTTAGTACTAAAACTTCTCTTTTCTATAGGTTCTCTAATGGCGTTGTTCACTCCGGATGCGGCATTTTCGGCCTGCGAAGTCACCAACGACGGAATGGGCGTTGTTCTAGGTAAAATTCCTACAAGGATTATATGAAACAACTAGTACAGCATTCATGATTTGTATTAAATTTTCTTTATATTTTCGGCATTATAATAGGTCTCCGAGGAAAATCTGAGATTGTCACCCTTCTTTATAAAACACAATCATCTTCAGACTCAGATCAAGTTAAAGAAGTCTTTGGAAATGAAGAAAACAAAGGAAAGATTACCGACTTGAAAAATCCAGCATCATAGTGAAGTTAGTACGGTTAGTTGACAGAAAAAAATATATGAGAGAGTTGCGAGTAAGAGTTGAGCAGCATTGTAAGTGTCATAAATAACTTATATATCTTCAAATTAGCCTGCTTTATTCAATCCTATCTTCTTTTTCCTTTAAATAGAATATTATGCTCTTAAGTCTTTTCAAACATATTTTTCATATGGTTTCCTTCTTCTCTTCTTTTCGCTGTATGGGAATTTATCTTCCGGTCTTTACAACATTTTGACATAATGTACGCATACCTTACTTATACCACGTCACCCCTGCCTTAAGATGAGGTACGAAAAATATATCAATCGCATTTATATTTGTATTCCAATACATAAGAAATATTTCTATCTAATAATTATAATGCTTCTCGACTACTTTATCTTATCTACAAGTTCAGATTGTAGAAATCCGATTTTAAATCATGTATAAGATGCAAACTACTTTAGCATGTTACTAAAAATCATATAGCTTATAACGCTCGCAGAAAACGCATTTTAATAGATTCCGTTGAATCATTAAGTAGATGTATCTAATCGTATCTTCACCTTCATCCATACCGGCAAATTTGCTGCAATATCGTGATTACTTAAAATAAAGTTTAAAATTTTACAAACAGAGGCTTAAAAATTGCAGCAGATATAATAAAGTAATTCATTCTGGTCTCAAATTCTAATCTGGAGCAGTGTCGAAGCTAAATCAAAAAGATAGTCTTGTAAAATTGGTTATAACTAAATTTAAATTTACAGTATTACAGGTACCATAAATTGTAATTTTTACCAAAAATTAAAAACTTCACATGCAAATTATACATTTGTAAGCCATAAGATACACCATCTTGTTTAATGATACATCGTGCAAAATCGTCCTAAGAAAATCCATCATAGTCAGGTGAATAATTAGTCTAATTTTTACTTGCTTCGTTCATATTTGAAGAAACAGCCATTAAGCCGCATATATTTGACTTCCTTTCGTATATATTGTGATCTGGATACTTATTTCTTTCATTTCAATCAAAGATCATACATAATTGAAAATCTGTAAAATGCAAGCGGATTCATCTTAAAAAAATATGTAAAAAAAATATTCAACTCTCTGTGTTCTATATTAAGAATTATAAACGGAAGAAGTCAACTGGTAGTTAAAACTTTAAACTCATTTTTAAAAAAATTAAAAATTAGTCATTCAAATATTTGATATTATAAATTTTAATGGTAAAGTATGTATGTATAGTTAGTAAGTTCTATACAACTTGTTACATATTGCAATATATTTATTATGCGTGAGAAGCATTTCATTTCAGTCAAATTATTGTTGAGAAGGCTGTGCCGCAACAAAATACTGTATAGTTCAAATCACAAAAAATATATTAGGGTTATATGTATACTTCTTTTAAGTTATCCATCATTTACAGCAATTAACTAGCGTCGTAATTATGTCCTGGTATATTCTATGTAGGTCTCAAAAAATACTTTTATCTTTAGTGTTTAATTTGCTCCAGCTGGTTTGGAGTTATTTGTAGAGTTTACAGTCAATATAGTAGCAATAGGGAGAAGTAGATTACTAGGAAATTAAAATATTTTATTTTATCTAAAATTATTAATCGCGCTGCATTGCTTTAAATCGCTGTAGATTGTAAGAACTAGAGAGATTTCACTCTTCCGTGGGTCTTCTATAGGTCCATTATTCTGTCCTTTGTCCTATTAAATGTTAAACTTAAGATTACAAGAGTGTATAGATTCATAGATGAAAATTCCAAAAAATCATGAAAGCATAAATTGGTTGCTTAAAAATAAACGGACATTTTAAACGGTTTCATTAGTTTTGTTGAAACCAGTGAGAAGTAAGAAATATTGGGTAAAAAATAGAAAAATTGACTACGGTTTCATTTCTCTTCTTGGCCCTTGTAAAACTACGCTTAATTGAACCAAAATTTCACCGGATCAGAAAAAAATGTTGAGATGCTATTAATCCATGCTTCAATCAATATTATAACAATAATGATGATAATTATTCTAGCTAAAATAATAAAAGTATATTTAGTCATCCCATTTTTAACACACGCACAATTTTCCAATCAAACCAAACATCATTCTTTTATACAAGCAGAAAAAATCGGGTTTAATTGAGGTAGGTGGCAGATGAGTAAATGAATGATTATTCTGCTCGTATTTAGTGAAGAAGAATATTTAAAACGGTAAAAAGCTTTCCTTCAATCACACGTTACAAAATACTGTATAAAGAATACGATATAAGGAATATATATAATAAATTACTTTAAACAATAAAACGGCTATCAAAATTAATAGTTTCATGTAAGTGTGAATTTTAACTTTAATGATATTTAAGTAACTTTGAGAATGTGAATCATATAGTCATTTTAAACTATCTAGTATATTTAAAAAAAAAGGAATTTATTTAATAGAGATGTAATAATAGAAATATGAAATATGTGAAATATTACTTGCATTTCTCTTGTATAAAATGTAACAATGCTACAAAAAACCGTTGAACAGATATGATTATAAAAAGTAATAATAATTGTGTAAATTACACACACACACACGATGAATATATTTCTGCAAGCCATGGTAGATCCATCTGTAATAATAATATATTTGCAATAGTCTATATTCATATTTAAATTTAAGCAAGAAAGTATTATGTAAAATCTAGTTTTTAACTCTGTACGTATTACGACAAATCTTTTAAAATGCTCGAGTCAAAGATATTGCTGGCCAATGTTTAAAAATATAACTATAATGTTTAAGAGAACAATACCAAAGCGTTTCTTATATTATGAAGATGAAAAAAATAAAAAGAGATAAATAAATTGTGTATTTAAAAAAATACTACAGATTACACTGGAAAAAGGTGTGAGTATTTTATTCATTTGTATTTCATTAATTATTAAAAAAACATAATGGACATATATATAAAAAACAAAAACGGGCTGAAAAAATTATTTATAAAAAATAGATTCACAATGTAAGATATTTTACAAAGTTTTTAGCGTTGTCGGCTTTTCCTGGGGAAAGTGGAACACATTGGAAGTTACCAGTTTATTACCACATTCCTTGGTAAAATAAGTCCTTCCAAAGACGCTTCTTCCAAACTCATTATTACATCCCAGAATATTTATAGCATTATTCGCAATGGTATTCCTAAAAAGTAAGCAAATTAATAATAATGGGGAGATCAGAGAAAGATGAAACTTTGCAAAAATGCATATTTTTTTAGGAGAAAGGATTTTTTGTCAAATTGACATGCATATTAAATTTCAAATAAGGGATACAGTCTTTGTAAATGTACCTAAAGTTGTAATTATCTCCTTTTATCTCCACAAGCCCATCAAACACTGTGTTTGTAACCCGTCCGCAACATGTTCCTTCATTGAGAACAAGGCCATAAACCTTTCCTTGACTGTTGTGATGATCAAGGTTATGAAGTTTATTTCTGTCTCCCGTCTCGACAACCAGCCCAGAGGTTGAGTTGTTCCATGCAACGTCTCGAATCTTGTTGTCCGATCCCTTGATAAGGATCCCCTCTAGAACGTCATTTATGGATATAGATCCAAGAACATTTCTATTCCCTATGGATGGTTTTATATAAAAACAGTATTTTAACACTAATATAAATTATCTTTCTGCATTTCATCCAAAAAGAGATTTGTATATACCTTGAATGACAACGGCTTGCTTTGCATGGTAAATGGCAAAAGATTCCAGAGTATTATTTGTCCCCTCAATAAACACACCTTCTTCTACTGCAGTTATGTTGAGATCTTGAAAAGAATTTTTCATAAAATTTGCTCATAGATTTTAATTTCATATTGTTAAAAAAGGATTGCAATAGCAAGATGTATTTACCTCTAAACCCCCAATTACTTGCACGGATTTCCAGGGCCGTGTTATTACCAATCAGACGGGTAGCTTTAACATTGTCATCCGTGTGAGCTCCATGAATTTGTATTTTGTGAAAATGTGACCCACTATTTTCAATGTAAAAATCTCCAAAATAGTCTATCGCCTTTAGTTTGATAATATCACCCGGTTTTGCACTATACGCAAACAATTACATAAATAAAACATTTAAGGTACATTTAGATAAACTCATTAATTGGTATAATTGGTATATTGGGGTCATAAACTTGTGTGCCTGACTTGATGATTATTTCAATTTTACAGTATAGCTAATTTTTATTTGTTATAATAACCTGTCTATCATTGTCTGTAATTCCTCCCCAGTTTCGGGGTTCAGCTCCCTTAATCCAAATGCTCCGTTGAGGAACATAAAGATCAGAATCACCGAAGGAATATCTCTTACGAGCAACATTGTTGCTAAATATTGTTAATACAGAAAACTTAAACCACACAGTCACAAATCAGGTTAGATTTTCAAAACTTTTTTTATATATGAATGCGAACGGATCACTTCATTGCAATATGGTCTGTGTAGCGGAAAATATGTTACGAATAGGTATAGGTATATGTTATACAGTTTAAATTACCAATTACAATCTTGATTACATAATAAACAAGAATGGTTCAAATAATTTATTATGATATATTTTGCATGAGCACAAAATATAACCAACCTGTGTATCTGCACACTGTTGCTGGCTTACTGACTAAAAATGGAAAAAGAATTGCATCTCGTGAGCATTGTGTGGAGTGACCTAAAAGGAAAGAGAATGTTGAAGGATTACTTGAGTCCATTGTTGCATTGATATGAACAACCATACACATTAAATCGCATCTTTCGCATTTGCAGCTCTCCACTTTATGCCCATTGTTACATGCAACGCAACACGTGCAAGTATAACAACAATATATGCAAACATTAAAATCTCATGAAAAATAGCTTATATACAGAACAGAAGAATGATTACTGAAGATTTAATGTGCGTGCGTGTAATGAAGTGCGCAGTGCAGTAGCAAACACTGTATACTAACTGGTTTTACTCCTTTCCATTGTTGACCACGAGACATGTAAAGATGTTGAAGAATGTCACATGCTCAAATAAGGACCATTTTTTTGTGGATTCCAATCCAACTCGACAAATTCATCTCTTTGGTTGTGTGTATGTAAATGCACGGTTTGAAAATGTTTAGGGCTACTCATATAATTAGTTTACATATAAAAAAATCATTGTTGTCCCGTTCAGTTTAACTGACACACATCAACTGCACATTTTATTCATATTGGTTGAAATTTGAAGAAAAAAACTACTTATCATTCAGAGATGCCTCATTAATCAGTAATTGAGATTACTAATCATGGTTATAAATGACTTCCGCAGAGTCAGCTAAATTACATGCTTTTTACAACATGACGGTTTTTTATATATCAATTCATCATTCATTTTTTGCATACATGATCATTAT
>JAHZMV010003282.1:0-12487 GCA_027743765.1 Coecobrya sp. COE2
GTAGATTATTTTCAATTTTCTCTGAAAGCTTTGCATATTTACTGAGCGGCTCTGATAAACTATTGAGTGGTATTTTCCAACGTATATCCGGTATTGATCCACTTTCTGTCACTCTTGCTTTTAACGAAAGTATGTATTGACTTGTAAATTACTATTTACCTACTTCATACTTGTAGAAGAAAATATTGTGCATACCTACGCCTAAGTGTCTTCTCTATTTTCGCATTAACAGTATTTACAAACCGTACTTGTTAAATGCATGTTGGAATCGAAATGAATACTTCCGGCTCATATATGTTATATTTACATTTATTTTTTATCTAGGCACCACAGTGGTGTCGATGTCACAAACTTAACTTACTATCATTATAATATATAAGTTCTAGCAAATAGGTATGTGTTTTCTGCACTAAAACTAAACAGTGTTACCACAAGACGAAAATGTTCATGCAGTAAATACCAACACGAATTCATATGAACACATTGTGCTTTCTGGAGGCGTCATGCAAGCTACTTGAACATGCTACTACTCCCAAAATGTTTACATGTAAAGACCACAACAAAAAAGTGATAGTTGTATTTGAATCCTCGACATTTTTACTTACTAGCATTCCAACTATAATAACATTATTACAGTAAGATGACAATGTGTTATTATTGACGATACGAATGTGAAAATTGCTGCACCAGCAACATGCAACAAACTCTTTGTCATTGCAAAGTAACGTTAGGTATGACCCTAGAGAAGAATAAGCTGCACGCGCACTATATTTAGTTGCATATTTTATGTCTTGCTAGCACTATATAACATCAGAAAAGTCTCATTGTATCGATCATCAAATATAAAGAAAATACAATTCAAACTAGCATAAACTTAAAAGACTCTGCTCTCTGTTACATCAAAATATTTATAAATAATAATACTCTTCTTAACAGTTTTTTTATTAGTGTGCCAGCTGGAAGCATTATTCTTTGTGTAAATTTTGACAGTTCTGTTAGTTCTCTGTATGGCATAAATTGGAATTATTTTATTGAACCAACAAAGAAGAAACATACAATGTTTGTTTAGCGCTGCATTACTCTGGGGAGCTAGTGTCTGGTGGTGTCTTGTGTGTGTCATGGATTGGTTAACACAAAGTTGAAAAAGTGGAAGAGTCTTGGCTTTTGCGTTATTCATGGCTGATGTCAGACACATTTTTATTAATTGAAAAAGAAGCTTTACAAAGCTACCAACATAACATAGACTCTTAATATTGAACCACAAACCTAACTCAAAGAATTTTCAAAGGTCTTTGAATATCCTGTGCTTTTTTACTGTTACATATACCAAAAGTGATTTACATGGATAATATGCTATTTGTTAAATCACAGAAATATCCGTGTTCAGAGCTAAAGCTTATGAAAATTAATTATTAGAAGTAGGATACTCAATTTATATTAAGCTGTCAGTCGGTAATATTACCTTGTTAAATCAAATTATTTGTTAGGAAGCACATGAGTCACCAGTCGACCTTAAACTACAAACTACTGTGGCGTCTGTGATACCGATACTACTACAAGCTTAAAGGATTCTTCTACATGTCAACACTTTGTTGATAGTGTTTAGTATTTTCATTGATAGTTTGTATGAGTGCCATCACGAACTAATGTAGGTATGAACATAGAAATCTGCGCCACCAGCATATCAAGAATACGAACATTATACTACCTTGTCATGTAGCGTTATTATTGCAGTTAATATGACAAAGTTAAACAAAGTTTGTATATATTGTGCATACAACACACTTACTCAACACAATGAGAACATAAGAGGAAGTTGAGGACCATTTTGCTACACTTGTTTGTTATCTTCGAAATATTTTGGTGTAGCACACTACCATTTTGAACCAGACAACAATACAAAGCAATTTACGTCAAATGAATGCCTACTTGTAATAATGTGCCTTCCTAGCTACAACATACGACAGTTTATTAAAGCTCTGTGTTGTGATTATGATTGTCAGGTTGAAATTCAGACGGTGCAATATGCATTTACACTACTACTTCTCTCTCACTTAATTCGATGATTCAGCTCGAAAGAATCTTTGTAACAATAATAATGGATGGGTACATGTAATAATTTGTGTGTAATTTGTGAGCATTTTATATGATGAGCGACATGAAATTTAACTGCATTTTTAGTACCGACATCGGTAGCAAGCACAAGTATGAATTCGTGACTACAAATCAAACTAAGCAAAAAAGTGTTTTGTTAACAATCCAGCAGTAAAAATGCGTTTTCTAAAAGATAAAAAATATCCAGCAAGCAAGCAGATTTCATCGTGAACAATTATTGGAACTTTTTTGTACCATTATTTTTTATCCTTCATTCTTGCCAATGGCAATGTTTTTTTTTTGAAAATGTGCTATATTGCAAGCTATGAAATTACACATAAACAGGTACCGTGTTACAAGATGTGAGTTGGGATGATGATGGTAGCTGCACGTCTTAATTTTCATATCAGAGTTCCATCAAGGGATGTTACATTCGTTTTTGATCAAAGAGGAAGCACAGAGTTGAGATTAGCCAATTCAGACACAATATTTTGAATATTATGCGCAGTGTGTAATGCATAAAGCAACAAATTAAAGAATTCAAGTGGTCATATATGCAAAATTAGGGATTCCATCCAGCCAACAATACAAGTTGTACCTATTTATTTTACATACGTTACATTACATGCATACATTTTAGCAAAATGTAAAGTTAGTACTCGTATGCTTTTAAGAAGGATGGATTAGTCTTGTTTGTTGCTTCTTTCTGGTACCAAGAAGCATAAAAAATAAACAAAAAATGTAGCATCTTCTTTATACACTTTGTAGACATACTTTTCCATGCTTTCAGTAAGTATGGATTTGTAGGCAATCGAACTGAGAATTGAGACAAAAAAATGGTAAAGGGAGAGAGATAATGTCTCTACATCCTTGGTCTACATGGTATGGTGTCTACAAGTTTGCGATTTAACAGCAAAAAGACAAGGCGAATGAGTTTAGCTTAGCTTTGCTTGCCGACACTTACTGGAAATACTTGGAACGCGTTCACGTCTGGAAACGGAGCTGAGACGACAAGATCTCGCTCGTGATTCTATATCCATGTGCCTGTATTCATGTGAGTTCAACCAGAAAGATGTCTTAAGGGTACTCTCACAGTGTACACACCTCCACGTGATCCCTATCCCTAATCAGGCCTAATCCCTATAATATCACCAGGGAAGGTGCTTAAAAACAGGGCGAAGTCGTTCACTAACACTACAGTTATTGGTGGCAGTGCAGTGTGTAGGATTGTTTGAATAGGAAAATTTCATGAAATTGCATGGTACATGGTCCACACAAGCCATTGCAGGGAAGGTGTTCACAGAGATCATCTAAAGTTTTAAAAGTTCGCTTAACAACATTTGCATGGGTTACTAGTATAAGGTATGGAGTTTGGCTTTGAACGCAATTAGTTAACTAGACATTTTGCACTGGAGCTAATGGTTGTAAGTTGAGTTGTGTAGTGAAAAAGTGGCTTCAAGATTAAAGGATGCTTTAAAGTTTAAAGTTGTTCAATCAGAGAAATGGGATCCTCATGCTGCAAAGGTCAGGCTGTGTCAGCCAGTGAAAGTGATGGTAAGATTGTCGTAGATTTATGTATGTATACGATGTTTAATACCATTTCTTCCGCACTGTTGATTTCCCTATAAAATTACATGATGCCATTGCATTAATTCATTCATTAACTTTTGTTGCATAAGATACTACATCACTTTCCCTTTTCTGTTCATTTGCCAGTCCTGAGCGTTCTCTTCGTGTAATTTAAAGCTGGCATACGCCGAATTTACTGTGTAAATAGAAATATTCAGAATGAGCTGCATCCTGTGTAAAATGCATCATTAGTACAATATTTGGTCATAAGATTATTAAATTTATTTAAAGCTGGCATACGCCGAATTTACTGTGTAAATAGAAATATTCAGAATGAGCTGCATCCTGTGTAAAATGCATCATTAGTACAATATTTGGTCATAAGATATATTCAATTTTTATCAAAGGTGGAATTGCTCTTCTGAAGCTTTCCTGTTGATTTCATGAGTCATTAAATAAATATAAATTCAAAGGTGACATTTTAAACAAAAAGGAAGCATTAAAGATTAGACTAACGTATTACCTAAACGGACAAAGTAGACCATAAAAATGAACTTATTTATGCACAACTCAACTTGAGTTAAGCAAGCCTTTACAATGTAACTGAATTTAAGTATGTAATCTGTGTAATGGCTAATCTGGAATACTGTCTAGTAAATCGATATCCAAGATCATTGGAAACGATTGGAAGCAGATGTGAACTCGTTTGTTGTATTGCTACAATGATATTTCATATTCTTGGTACACAAGTCTTCTTAACTGAACTGACTAATCCCCATTTGACTATGCAACAAAACGTTGAAGTAACAAAATGCAGTATTAACTTGTTAAAATTTTATCGCATTATTTATGCATTTCCATCATCATGACTGCTCCGTGCATCGCTTTTTTCCATCTATTTAAATATCTCTTAAACCCATCGACTCGTGCACGGTACACCATTAAAATCGTCTACAGACAATGTTGTATATACCCAGACATCTATGACTTGTCATTTTTTGTTACATATATGATTTGAGCAGTGGAACTCGAAGTTCATTCATATCATTTTGTTTTTATTACCTTACCTATTACTACAACTTATGTACAAGCACCAAGTAAGTATTTACTTCAAGTATAAACTCAAACACTTCTTATAGGCTATTCACCCAATATGCAAACACACAATCAAATTAAACGGTTTTGCTGATTAGTAGAATGAAGCATTTCACATTGACTTTGTTTGTTTTCCTATGCTAGCGGTATACATACACGGAAAGCGTTTGCATGCAAAGTGAAACAGAGAATTTTACAGAGAGTTTATATGGCTAGTGAACTCTTGTCATTGAAGTTTAAAATAAATATGAAAATTACCAGTTATCACCAATGATTATAAGAATATAAATATTATTATCACATTTCTACTTCACCCTGTATACTTCACATAAATGCATTAGTCAACGAGGTGCTGTGGTCTCTGGTCTGTCCGAACCCGAAGATATTAAAATAAAGCGACATGGTATCTGTCTCTATCCATAACTCTATTCCATACCGCATTGATTCACAATCACAAAACCTGGTTCGTATCAGCAATCAGCTCCACACGGCCATGTTATTAGTCATCTTTTAATCAATTTTGTTGTTCACAAAAAATCATGATGTTAAATGTATTTAGGTAAAACGAAACGAGCATTGGTCATAGTCATTATGAGCTTCAAATATTGAGCATTGAGGCTTGTTTACCCCTTGCGTAGTACTATGCATTTTGTCCGTTCATGATACATTGAAACAATTTATGAAGCTTAAACTGTATGAAAAATATAGGTAGTGAATATAAGTTCTCAAACTTTGTAAATATGTGTTATTACATATTACATAAATGAATCAAAGCTCAACTAAGGAGGTCTATGTTCAAGATCAGTTGCCTATTGGAGAATCTGCAGTGCAGATATTGTGGGTATAATAAAAAAACTGTCATAAAATGAACTATTCTTGTCTGTCGATCCGACAGCGACATGAGTGTGACAATTGCAAGTTTGCAAGGCTAATTTTATCGCGAGGGGTGCATCAGTGACCAGTGGCAAAGCAAACTGGAGTGAAAGCAAGTTTGCGTATATGGCATGTGAAATTGTTAAAACATTTTGCATTTGCAATTTGTACAGTGTGACAAAAGAATAAGCCGGTTAATGTGTCGATACATTCTGATGAACATTAGGTATAAATTATATTATAGTGATAGTGTTGTATTCTAAAAGTCTCGTGTAGACTTAAAACCAAACTGACGTAATCGTGTAGGCCGTTTGTTAGAAAGGGTGACAATTCATGAACCAAACCGTTGTTGTCGTGCTTAATGTAAATAAGCTTCCACGAAGAAAACTATTTTAACAGTTAGGAAAAAGAGCATTTAGTGTAATTCACAATAGCGTGACAGAGTCGACTGAAGTTGTAATAATAATAAAGTTTTTGTAAAAATGGGGAGAACTGATGACGAGGAAGAGTCTTATCGTCGCCGCAAATGGATAGGTAAAATAAAATAATGGCAAATTAACATTCTATCCATCTCCAAATTGGTACTTTATGAGTTCATGTTGGATTAATTAAAATGTGGAAGCACTGGGGAAAAAATTGGTCTTACGATAATTATATAATTACATTTGAAACATAGCAGGATAAACTAATTTTATACTCCCAAGATGAAGGTTTGGGTTATTTTAGAGAAAAATTTATCGATTCAGCATGTTTGATGTATGTACCTAAATATGTATGTATATAGCAAGCATAAGCATCAATTACTATTTTCGGATCATGATATTCTACATTAACTGTGAACCTTTAACTGGTTTTCACACTCCTTCTAACTGATATTTAAAAAATCGCTTTATTTACCTGTTTCTCATTATAGGTCAGCCAAAGGAATATGATCCAAAGTTTAATGGACCGATTGAAAAACGAGGTTGCACGGATGTGATATGTCTTCTTATGCTGGTGGCTTTCATAATAGGATGGTGTGTGATAGCTGTTGTCGGTGAGTCTATTGCGAATTGTATTTAGAAATCGGAAATGTTCATGTAACTTACATGATGTAAGTTATAATCATATCATTTATGTTTTATCGGTTCCAGCGTTTCGGAAAGGTGATCCCTCAATTCTTGTCTATCCCGTGGACTCCCTCGGTCAGAAATGCGGTCAGGATGAACCCGTCAAAGACAAACGCTATCTCTTCTTTTTTGATATAGCAAAATGTGCACAAGCCAACGTTCTCGTTTTTGGATGCCGAACACCACAGGTAATCCAACGGTTCTGTACAAATTACATAAATGAAAAAATAAAGAAAATAAATATGGAGTATATTATTATTTCTATATAGGTAATGTAAATTAAGATTATTGTTGTCCTTATAGGTTTGCGTTGAAAAATGTCCAGATCCGAACAATGGAGATCCTTGGTCAGTGACTCTGGCCAGAAAACTTGGGGAATCGGAAGAATCAATTAAGGAAAAGCTTGTATGCAAATATCACGTTGATAAAAGCAAGTACTCGGTGGATGACCTGATTGAGCCTAAACGTGAACTTTGTGCCCGATACATTCTTCCAGCAAAAACAAGTGAGTTAATGATAAAAAAAATTTACCAGTACAATATTTAGGAGAATTTCTTTTCGCAGAAATGATTTTTATCTCCGTCATAAAAAAATCAGATATAATTAAGTACATGATTGATATTAAATATTGCAACGTTATCGATACATAGTTGAGGATTATCGAAGGCGAAGTTCCAGTAAGTATAATCAGAATTTACAAAAAATCCTAGCACCAATCACTAATGCACTTCGCCAATATATCCGATATACCGGATCGTGAGCTTCTTAATTTTTCATGCACTTTCTCACGGACGCTGACTTTCACTCTTCGCAGTATTTCATTAGTTTTGGCAAAACTATATTGACTAAGTAAGCATTTAACTTTGTGACGTGCAATATGGTTGCTTTCACTTTGGAGCTCTGTGGAGCATTGTATGGTTTTGTGTGTTGTGTCAAATGTGTTTTTGTTGTATTTAATTATGATTTAAAATTTTATTTTTCTGGATAAATACATAGTAGTTTTCACGCGAAAAATTATAATATAATAGTGCAATTATATTTGTGACACTTATTATTTTGATGCTTGTAATAATATAAATGTACGGGAATTAACAATGTGTGGTTTGTGTTTTGTAATTTATCCCTGACTCGTAACTACTCTTGTAAAAATCTGAAATTGGTTCAGAAAATGTGACCAAGTGGAAATTAAGACGGAACCCAATTAAAAACGTAAAAAATATCCGTAAGTACATAATAATAATAATATTTTCTTGCTGTTACAATGCAATTAGTCATGAAAATTTAGTGGTTCATATTGCTAGTTGCTTGTGATTTTTTACAAAACATTTCATAAATAATTTTATTATATTTACAGCTCTTTCTTGATTATCTTCGCATATTATTCTGCTATACATATTCATGGAATAATTTGTAATTTTATTGATGTCACAGAGTTTAGTTGTAATTAATTTTTCAATTGTTGTGCTTTTATAGTTGCAAGTCGCTGCATCCCAAAATTATCGAAGCTTGATGAACTCACCAGAATCGACCAGTCAATGGACAGGAGTACTCTCCAGAAAGGAGTTGACGATATCATCAAGTTTTTCAATGCTAAAGAGGTGAATACCTATACATGTTTTTGCACCAATTAATTACATTTATTATGCAAAAAAATCTATTTCATTTAATGATTTTAATTTTGTCCCTAGAATATGGAGTATGTATTCGAAGACTTGCGAGCATCATGGCTTTGGATCGTTGCTCTTCTGGGAATTGGAGCTATAGCTTCTTTGATTTGGATATGTCTCATGAGGTGTTTCGCTGGAATCATGGTTTGGCTTTCGCTTTTTGGAATGATTGGAGTCTTAAGTTTTAGTAAGTAGAAATTATAAGCCTGAATAGATAACTTAATTATAAAATGCATAGTGCGGTAAGTTAATGATTCATGAATATTCTGTTATTTGATAAGGCTGCTACTTCAGTGTCACGCGGTATCTTGACTTGAAAAGTGTCAATGATACCGGCGAGTTTTCTCGGGCAGCGAATCCTGAATTTTTCGTTTCCGAGGAAGAGTTAAAGGACCAATTAGACACCTACCTTAAGCTACAAACTACTTGGTTGGTATTCGCCATAATCACTGGAACCTTGCTGGGCATTCTTCTCCTCATTGTCCTGTTCTTACGATCGAGATTATTCATAGCTGTTGCTCTTATCAAACAGGGCGCAAAGTAAATTAACAGATATATTGATATGAACTAAATAATGTTACTTTAATGTATTTTTGACATGTGTGAACAAATTAATTATTATATTTATGTGAATTTTCAGAGCTGTTAGTGACATGACCTTTACTTTGGTATGGCCGATTTGCCCCTGGATTGCACAGTTGGTTGTTATCTGTTGGTTTTTGTTGGTTGGACTGTATTTAGCCACCGCAAGTGAGACAGTCCACGGTGTTACTAAAAACTGCACTTGTGCCGAACAGACATTTATAGAAAATGAGAGGTAAATACATACAAACATTAAAAATAACTTCGCGAATAAATGACCAGCAACTAACTAACTAGAACTAATTTCTTCTCCCATTAACTTGTAGATGTGATCCAGGGACCTTTAACAAGACCATCCAAACTTGTCTAGATACTTGCCAAGATGCCATGTGCACTTTCCAGCAGTATAAAAAGATAGACAATGGAGTATGGTTCCACTTATACAACTTCTTTGGTCTGCTCTGGCTGATGTGTTTCGTAAACGACTTGGGTGACATGGTTTTGGCTGGCTGTTTTGCTGGATGGTACTGGACATTTAACCGTTCCAAGAATTTGGCTACTTTCCCTGTAGGAACTAGCTTAGCTCGGACAGTTCGCTATCATCTTGGAACCGTTGCTTTTGGAAGCTTGATTATAAGTATTATCAAATTCATCCGCTACTTTTTGGAATACATCGACTACAAAACCAGACAGTATCAGTAAGCCGCTTCCAGAATTTAATATTTATCTATGAAACCGTCGCTCGTCGATATGACAGAGAGCTCACATTTCATTTCTTTAATTTTTCAGATTGGTCATTACTGGAGGAGTTGCAATTGGTTCCTTCTTCATATTTACTCACAGTACAGGAGCACCCATTGACGACGAAGTATTTAAAACAAATTAAACATAATCGACTTATACATTAGAACTACAAACGTTAATTTTCGATTATATATTAATTTAACGATTCCAATTTCTTTTACAGGCCCCTCAATTAAATTTTTACTTGATCCCTGTCATCATCGTGACGGTTGGCACCTACTTCATTGCCTCCCTCTTCTTCTCCGTTTATGAAATGGCGGTGGATACTTTATTTTTGTGCTTTCGTAAGTCTACTAGTTAAAACATTAAGATAATTAGACACTATAATATTACATTATACAAAATTTTAATGACAATATTTTTATTTTAGTTGAAGACTGTGAGCGTAATGATGGATCGCCAGAGAAGCCATATCTTATGCCAAAGGAACTTATGCAAATTCTAAAAAAGAAAAACAAAGCTGCACAAAATGGAAAGGAGGATTAAATTAGTGTAGTAATTTTAATGTAAATTTTAAAACATAATTAATTGGTAGTGTACAAAACGTGAAAGTTTTTCAGTATTTTCCTATGAAATAGTGCCTTATAGTTTCTTTCCGTGATTTTAAAGTTACTTATTATAGGTGTTATATTTTCCAACGAAATGAGATCTTCTGTCCCAGTGGATGTTATTATTCCTTCACAGTTTGTTCTTTTATAATTATAATAATTAAATATTTATTCATGTTATGTAGTTATGTTGTATATTTTTAAGATGAATTCTTATGAAGTTCAATGTGAACTCTAAATATGTTAATTAGATAATTTTATGATGCTAAAGAATTGCATTTATTTTGATCTGTACTTCTCGTGAAACTTATTCTGGAGTGACCAATATGGAAATTATCGACTTGATGTGACTTTTTTGTTAATTAAAATAACGAGTGAATTTTATCCTTATAAGAATGTAAATGAAAATGTTCGCCTGTTTCGATAAATATGCTTGTAACTTAATATTATATAATATATAAAAACTATTGTTAACCATTTCCATTATTTTGTATGGGACAAACAATATACATTTACATGAAATTGAAACAAATAAATGCTCATGTTTATTAAAGTCGAAAAGTCTTGTATAAACCATTTCAACATAATTTTCATTCAGATTTTTTATATATGACTTACGACATAATTTAAAGACGATAGTTTGAATTCACTTTAGGTAAAAATCATAAGAAGCATTTAATGAAGACGGTGATGCCAGAAAAGGTGTTGATTCACTTTTGGGTATTGATATGAAGAGAAATCTTACTTTAAGAGCTTGAAGAACCGTTTTGCAGCCTTAAACAAACGAAAATGATGCAATATTATATAAATTATTTCCTTAATGCAATTAATTTAAAAATGTTCCAGTAAATAAAAAGAAACTTACACAATTATCAACACAGTGAAAGTAGTCGATAACTTCCTCCACACATTTCTCTTCCGTTTTGGTCCTACTATTTACCCTGCAAAGAATCAACAAAGCAATCACAATTAAATCAGAAAAAAACATGTCTACCCAAAAATAATACCAACAGTAAAAAACCACTAACCGATCATTGCATTCCGTTAACTTTTTATAGAATGACTTGCACTCAGTAGTGCGTCGACAAAGTTCCCTGTATTTCTCCTGAGGGTCCTAAAAATTGAAATAATTATTTCCAGTCAAAGTTAGCCAGTCAACCCTCCAATAACTACGCAATTATTCGGAAACATGCATTACGGTTAAACAAGTACCCCTCCTGCGTAATCAGGATCCGTACACGGGTCAGATTCACCGGAACCCGACTCCTCCTCTTCTCCTTTGCACGTCTCAGCGCATTCAGGTTCCGGGCTCTTTTCTTCCGTCACCGTCTCCACTGGTGCGGCAGCGTCATCTTGACAAGTGTCCGACATGACTGGAAAGAGGGTGGACCACGGGGGATGAAAATGTCTACTAAGCATGCAAAAAAATATATTTAAAAACAACACAGCTTTCAGACCTGTCAGGTACCTGAAATCGGAAACTTACGCTTAACGGAAGTCTTCAACAAACAATCAGAGGAAACACAAAGATAATTGAGATTTGACAGTAAACAGATGACAAAGTAAACTTTCACCTTTTTTCTCTTTCTACCCGCTAGACTAGCAACAGATGCGAAAAGGGTGTGAAATTTTTCGTGCGAAAAGCACTCGAAATTTTGGGCGGCGCGGGTATTATAGAAAATTGCAAGTGGAAAGGATGTGCAAAACATTCGCAGAAAAGGAACATGTCAGGGGAAGGACTTTCTTTGGAGAAAGTTTCATCCATCAAGACTTTCACCTTTCACTGCTTTCTCCAGCTTTTTTCTTTTAAACGGTTTTAACCGAAGATTTAAATATGATTGCTGATTTAATGACAATTAAATGTTTATGCATGTATGATTTAATCATGGTTTAATTATGGGTTTTGTGTGTATTAAATGTGAAATGATTTAACTACAAAGAGCATTTTGAACTTTAACCTTTAAAATCATGAGATCACTGGCTTTATTTTCATTTTGTTTCAAAATAAACAACCCAAATACAATTGTACGAAGTAAAGAAAACAACGCTGAAAAGAGAAAATTAACAATACATTATATGAAGACCCATCATCATTTAATTATTGAAAATTATTAAAATTATTATAACACTCCGACTGACAAAAAAA
>JAHZMV010003283.1:0-15099 GCA_027743765.1 Coecobrya sp. COE2
TTTTTTTATTGTTGGGGATGAAGAAAATGATACTACTACGCTGTTATTGCGAGTGAAAGAGCTCAAGCAATTTTGTATAAAGGTGTAGCATCCCTTACCAACCACACTTGCTGTGTAGATGCCGGGCAGGCAACACGAGATAATATTTTTTACAGTTTTTAAACCGAGTTACGTTTTAAGTGGATAGTTTATATATATATATATATACTTCATACATTAAAGTTAGTTAGTTAAATTAAATTTTAAAATCAAGATGAAGTTAAAGGGTGATGGGGGATCGTGGTACTCCACGAGCTCTCGTGTGTTGCTAGCTGTTGTGGTAGTTTTGTCTGTGATTTCCTTCCTACCGTCAAGGGCGACAGCCCTGAGTATTAACAGGAGAGAGCCTGTGACTGAGCAAGTTTTAATTATTACCACACCCGCGTCAGAAACGGAAACGCCACAACAAGATGAACAGGAAGGAGCTACGAGTACAATAGTTCCCGGAGTAAATCCGAATTTGCTGATGCTTGAAAGTGAACAAAGTGATCAGGCTGTAGGTGGCGATGCGACCACAACCGTGGATACGATCATTGTTCAAGATGTGACAGGAGAGAGTTGGGAAGTTGATCCTACGGCTAGTAGCATTATTAGTAAAGATGTGGAAATTGAAATTGCCACAAGTGAAAACACAAACAGGTTAAGTGATAATCAAAACGATGAAGCGAATTCAAAGGTAAGGAAGAGATACACTTTATTTGAGTTGTGTGGGTGTGCTTTAATGAACTAATTAATTAATTACGTATGTAATTTTTGCAGCCAATTCTTCCAGAAATTTACTCGTTCCATATTGAATCTGACATCAAGTACCGTTACAGCCGTACATACATAACGTCACGGGTGGCAAATAAAGATTTGAAACGGGCACAGGAAGTGACCTTCAGCGTTGTCCTGCCAGAAACAGCCTTCATTTCTAAATTCATCATGTGAGTTTGTATAATTGTTTTACAACATTGCCATTGCATCATTGTCAAAGTAGAAAAAAAATCTTATATCCCCGTGTATTCCTTTTCCTAAGAATTCCCACAGATTACATATTTTTTATGTGGGATTCCTCATTTGATTTCTAATCTGCTTGTTGGCACTATAGGAAATCCCTTTCCTTTTTTTTCTGTACCCAAATTCGACCTAGATACCTATTTTGGATCTTTTCAGGGAAAAAACTGTATTCTTATTTTTTGACATGATTTTTAGGGAGATTGATGGCACACCTTACGAGGCTTACGTGAAGGAAAAAGAAGAAGCCAAGAAGGACTACACTCAAGCCCAAAGTCAAGGACAAAGTGCCGGTCTGGTTGAGAAAAGGTAGGCTGAATGAAAAGAAACACATTTCTTAAAAATATGCTACTTGAATGCACAAGTATTTCTGGGGAAGGCATCTTTTTTTTGTAGGAATTTCCCAAAAAGTAATCAATTCACAAAAAATCCCAATGTCAGTTGCATTTTTTTCTTGGAAAAAGTAAACAATAATAGCTTAGGCATTTTACCGGAAGAACGCTGAAAAAGAAACGGTTGTTTGAACAACAAACCATAAATGAGTCAATGATCTGGTAATGTAGACAGGCATAATATTAATCTGTGATTCAGTTTGTTAACGAATTTTCGAGATTGATATTTGTTCGTTTGAAGTATACTTTGTAAACTGCCAAAAAGTCTGACTAAATGAATGAGCAACGGTTTTAGTTTAGGGTAATGACAATGATGACATTTTTTAGTTTAGCAATAGAGCAGTATAATATGAGCAATGCATCCTTTCTCTAGTCATATTTTAACGAGGTGCTAAACTCTTCATCATCCCATCAACTCTCACAAACACTTGCCATTTTTTTCTATTTGTTTTCCAATGACTAATAAAACACACACAAGTTTTTTATAAGGAATTCAAGGTGTCAGCCAGCCTAGCCAGTGTAGAAAGACTCAAACTCATTTAAGCAGTGGCAGACAATATATCAGCCAAATAGTTTTGTCATTTTGCATACTCGAGACAAAGCCGTTTATATAACCGTTAAAAAAATGTATGCCAAACTCTGCAGGAGACATAATATTGCTACATGCATACATTTATTATGCAATAGATAGCCTTTCTCAGCTTCAAGCACCTTTTCAATTAATATTTTTTATAATCTGTTTGTATGCTATTCTGGATGGTATTTAATCGACATGTATAGCCATACTGCAAAAAATATTATAGAAAAGAAACGGTTCTTTTTTTTGAATACCCATTCATTTTTTTTATATTCATCCTTTTTTTATTCGAGCAGCACAAGGAATTCGAACGTGTTCAACGTGAATGTCAACATAAAGCCTGAAAGCAAAGTTACCTTTAATCTGACATACGAAGAACTACTCACGCGAAGACTGGGCCGTTACGAACAGGCCATCAACATCAACCCTGATCAGGTTCGTGTGTGTTGTTAAACAACTGCTTATTTTTATGCCTCGTAAAAACAAACCATAAAAAAATATTAACAAGATTAAAATCAACAGAGATGAGAAAAATCACAAAAAAAATATTATTATGCAATTGATGCAATATCTACCTTAAAAAATCGCAGTAATTAATGTAAAAAGCCAAGACCGCTGCTGCTGCTGCGGATAACGATGTAATTGTTACGTAATTACCTCTGTAAATATTTTACCAACTGGCTATTTTAAACAATGAATGTCAAGAAGTGCAAGTTCACTAGGCATATTTTTTTTCTTGCCTGGTGAGTTTAAAAGGTCGAAAACGTGTGTCATATATATATATTTTTTATGGTCATATCAGTGAAACTTGGCAATATTTTTTTTCCGCATGAAATCGATACGGTTAAAATAATACGGACATAATGGACATTAATATAAACTTGTTTTTTTAAAACAACAGGTCTCCTCAATTAAGGACTATCAGATTGTTGTGAATATTGAAGAGTCACGAAATTTAACGTTTCTCCGTGTACCCAGTCTGAGCAACGATGTCGATAGTCAAAATCCCGATGGCAGTAAGTGTGACGCTATCAATACATTTTTTTTCTTCTATATAATGTTTTTCTATGTGCTGGTCACTAATTACATGTAATTTTCATGAAAAAAATAATAGCCTGAAAAGAAAAAATGATTAATGTGATAAGAATTTGCATATGAGCAAAAATATACACAAAGAAGAGATTTTTTTTCTCTATGAAAGCAGTAAAATCAGTTTTTTTGGCGAAACGGGTTTTTATAAAAAAACATGTTTTGTTTGAATCCGTTTGAATGAACAGACAATCCTGACGCTGTTATCGAGCGACCTGCGCCAAACAAAGCGAAAATCTCATGGAGCCCCACGACTGCCGATCAAAAGAAGCTGGTGAAGGAAGGGATTTCCGGCAAGTTTTTGGTTCAGTATGATGTAGACAGGCAGGCAGATGCTGGTCAGATTCTTGTTATGGAAGGCTACTTTGTACACTTTTTCGCTCCGGAAAATCTGCCCCCATTGAGAAAGCACGTGGTCTTCATTTTGGACATTTCTGGAAGTATGTGGGGTCGGAAAATGGAGCAGTTGAAAGAATCGCAAACCAAGATTTTGGATGACTTGTCGCAAGATGACTACTTTAACATTATCACTTTCTCCAGCGATGTGTATCTCTGGTCGCCAAAGGACGTTTTGGACAAGCGGGGTAATGAGTTCCGTCAGCCGAGTTTCCCTGCAATGTCGGAAATTACCCCACCAGAACTTCTTGCTAGAAAGCAGCCACTTCCTGCAACACCCGAAAATATTAACAAGGCCAAGGCGTTTATTGACAGTTTGGTAGCTAGTGGCGGTACAAATATTCATGACGCCATTATTGAAGCATTGAACTTAACTGCGGCTATAAAAGAGGCTCAGCAAAAGGCTCATGGAGGTGGTGCGGCGTCTTCAACAGAACCTGCCGCCATTGAAACCACATTATTGCCAAGTTCTACAACAACGGCTGCTACTACAACTGCCGGTAGCACTGCAGCAGCTTCTAAAAGTTCGTCGGCTTCCACGACCACGACCACTACCACAACAACGAGCACTACTACTGAGGTTGGTATTGATTATAACGATGAGGACAGGACCGTTGTTATCATTGACATTGCAAAGTCAGACTTAGATTTGATGACTGAAAGACCGGAAGAGTCTACGGCAGTTTCAGATAGCAGCACTGCCAGCCCTGGACAGGTTATCTTGCCAGCAAATGTTCAATCTCTGATCATCTTTTTAACTGATGGGGAACCCACTGTGGGAATTACGGATCCTCCAGAAATTCAGAAATTGATCCGATCCGCAAATCAAAATCTGTCCATTCCAATTTTCTCCTTGGGATTTGGAGAAGGTGCTGACTTTCCCTTTTTGAAAAAGTTGTCCCTGCAAAATAACGGATTTGGTAGGAAAATTTATGAGGCTTCGGATGCTGCCCTGCAGTTGAAAGGTTTTTACAACGAGATTGCTTCCCCGCTTTTGTCCAACGTTACATTCAACTATACCTCGGCCGACTTCAACGTGACAGACGTTACCGTTACAAGATTCCCAACAATTTTCGGTGGAACTGAGATCGCCGTTGCTGGAAAGTTGGTTGCTCCCCCAAAACCTGGCAAATTTGATGAGATTGTTGAGGATGGTGTCACAACACTGGCTCCAAGTCAAGATGAGCCTGAATCCACAACCCTGCAACCATCCGAGAGAAGTGAAGATGACCTGGATTACAACGATGACAGCAACGCACCCAACGAGCCCAGTAGATTATCCATCTCTTGCAGTTTCGAACACTCGGACAGAACTTATTTTGACGTAAACGTGGAAGGAATTGGAAGGGATGGAGAGGTTGACTTAAGTCACGTAGAAGTTTTCGAACGACCATCTCGTTGTGGACCGGGCATTGACTTCCCCATATTTTTCCAACCCCCAGCCGGTTCCCAATTCCCTCCAAGACCAACACCACCTCCATCACAGGAAGACATATTTTTGGAAAGATTATGGGCTTATCTAACAATTCAACAATTGATCGAAAAGGACTTGGCTGGCGTAGAGGATTCTTCTTCTGCTGGAGATGCTAATCCGACCGATAACTCCATAGACTACGATAACACCATCAATCCCTCCAGCACTCTTCCTCCCGACGACTCCACTCAGGTGACCAAGGTCCTTCCCAATCTGGACTCCTCTGCCAGCACCACTTCCGCTCCCTCCATTAAAAGGAATTCCACCCGACCGGAAACTTCCAAGGAAAGAGCTTTACGTCTTGCTTTGAAGTACGGCTTCGTCACCCCATTGACCAGTCTTGTCGTTGTGAAACCCAACAGCAGCGACGTTACCAATGCCGTTCCCACGGATGGACGTCCAGACGCTCTTGACAGCTTATACGGTAAGTGATAGCATACTAACTTATTTCATAAAATCCAAACTCATCAGTGAGGTTACCGGTATAACGGTTATAAATGGTAAAAAAAACAGCGGCAAGAAAGATGTCCTTCCAAGCACCTATTATATCACTTGGCCGCTCGGCCAGAATACACTTATCAATTCCCACTACTCCTCCACCAGGTGCTTCTATGATGGCAAAAACTTCACCCTATCAACATTCTGTACGCGTTATCGGTGGTGGCCCCTTTCCTCAACGTATTGGTGGCTACCCGATGTCTAATAAAGGCTTATCGGCAGGTTATCAGCCTCAATCAATCCGTTTTAGAAGCGGAGGTGGTACAAATCGACGAGGTAGCCTAAAGAAAGCTAATCCATACGGTTAGACATATCAAAGAAATTTGCCATTTAGCTTGGGTGCCAAAATAGAAATGAATGGGTTGACCATAACTGCACATTAAATCGCATGGTAAATCAATTGAGCAGAATGAGTTTGAGAATTAACTATATAATATAGCGTACTAATTATTAAGCATCTTCTCAAGTAGATCGTTAGAACTAACAGCAAGGTTTGTATTTTTGTGTTTCTTACATAGCCCCACAAAGCATGTCTGTGTTGGCGTTGGCCGCACCCGCTTTCCCAAGTGGAATCCGTAACAAAATCGCTTACAGTCCGTTACCATTGCCCATTTCTTCCAATTATCAGTTTGCATCTCGACCGATCCCATTGGGTAAATATTTTATGTTGTTTTTATTGCCATTTTTTTGCGCATGAAATTTGCACATATTTTTTATTATGAATGAATAATTATGCTCTACTATGCACGCTTGCTTAAAATGGGGTAAATATTTTTGCACGAAATTAAATTTGCCATGTCGGTTTTCCAGTAGGAGGTCACACCAACAACTATCCACCACCACCACAATCGCTAGGATTTGGAAATGCTGCTCCTGGCTACGGGAACAACAATTTCATGGTGGGAGGGGCACCAGACTCATATGACTACGATTCTTCCGCCGAAAGTAAGCCAAATCCTTCACCGTCCTTCCCTCAGGACTACGTAAGGCCATCTCTGATAAGTACCCCTGCAACCTCCACCACAACGGGTCCCCAGGCCACATCCACCACATCCTCTAGTTTGACACTCCAAGATATTATCTGGCTTCCTCAAAATGACCAACTGCTCGTCAACCAGACTAACTACTTAATTGCCCGGAATCAAACGGTAAATATATACCTATACATACATAAATGAGTTCAATGAATTAAACCATAATTAATTTCGAAATTGATTCCATTTCAGTCGGATGACAATGAAGGTTACAATTGTGCCAATTCTCAAGGGCATTGTCGTCATCTCCAATCCTGTGTGTTAGCCGCTTTCACCAATGACGAGTCTCTGTTCAGAAGCTCGTATTTCTGTGGAATACAGTCTACAAGCAGCAGCAGTAACTCCTACGTCGGGGTATGCTGTCCTTCCCCCACCGCCAGATATTTAGATACTTATGATGACATTGATGAACCATGAAAATATACAAGCCTTTGTTAACTTTTAAGAACAAACAATCTCAACAAATTTTCTTTTAGCTATTTGTATACACACCCAGTGAAAAAATAGGTAGTTTTTATTGTTTGTTTGTTTTTTGTAATTTAATTGTATTTAAATATCTTAATTAGTTTAACAAAATGGTTTTTTAGGTTGTTTGGAAATGACATGCTTTTTTTAAAAAAGAACAAAATTAGATCTCTGTAACTTTTTGTTGTGGTTTTTAAAAATATGTGTAGTTTTTAGAGAAAACATGTTGATGAGCTGCTTAGAAGAAGGGAAGGAGAAAAATGAGTAACCTGACTAGTTTTTAGATCGGATTATAATTATAGTTTATTTTAGCGTAACGAACGCATGAATTTATATTACAATATGCCCTTTGTTATTTTGTACAATTTTTTTTGTTTTGAAAAGGGGTACTACACAAAGTTGACTAAAATAAAAAAAGATGAATCGTTAAGAAACATATTAAAAGAAATTGATAGCATCTCGTTTCCGTTTGGGTCCTTCCACTTTCACCAACTTGGCTGGGAGCGAATTGTCGTCCCCGAAGCCTTTGTAGATGCGAAGGTGGTAAAATACATTCTTGTTTGGGGTGCGGGCTCTCACTTTCACGAAATAATTGATGCCATTCACAACCTGAGTTCGGAAGGAGATTGGTTTAATTCTGCCGATAAGATTGGCTCCACCGGGGATACCCTCCAGGTGGGATTTTATTTGGGGGTGAATTCTTCGAACGAGTTGTTTCACTTCCGGTGTCACTGGCCTGTCTTGCTCGCTTATTCCACCTGGAATCATTCCTCCCATCTGCAGCCACCCTTACCGGTGGTAGGTTTTCATTGCTCAGGACTCCCCCTGCTAGGAAAGCGAGCACCAGAATAAACGGAATTGATAGAACCAGCGCCTTCATTTTTCGGCCCGATTTCAATTAATTATATTTTTCTAAGAAAATCGTTTCGTAAAAATAGTTTGCTCGTTGGGGTGTTGGCTAAAATGAAGAGTTATTTTTCTCCAAGTCTTCAAAAATATTTAACTGCGACACACACTAAAGCAAATTGATGACAAGAGTAACAAAATAATTCAACAGATAAGCAGTTCTTGCTGGATTATGTTTTAATTTTTTGCAAAAGTAGGCATGTTTTCGTTTTTGCTTGATTGACTTTTTATTGATTAGCAGCACCCATTCATTTTTCTTGAGAGATTAAAAGCTCTCATCTTATTGACACCTTATAAGATACAGTGATGTATACATAATATATTTTATATTTACATTAACTCTTCGTAAGCCTTTTTGCTTTCTTAACCTTTAACTTATTTATTGTAGATAAAAGATAAAGAATGCTAAACCCTCTATGTACACGTTTAACACACCATCAAAACTCAATAATAATATTTAATTCAAAATGAAATAAGAATTCAG
This sequence comes from Coecobrya sp. COE2, assembly GCA_027743765.1. Lineage (NCBI taxonomy): Eukaryota > Metazoa > Arthropoda > Collembola > Entomobryomorpha > Entomobryidae > Coecobrya > Coecobrya sp. COE2. The sequence goes on from JAHZMV010003283.1 coordinate 8,351, forward strand.
TTAAATATATTTAGCAAAATGGACGAGTAGAGAAGCTAACAAACTTGCGATGATTATAAATACCTAGAATTTGTTATATGTAATTGGAACACACAACAACAACAGTAGAAAAATACGTTACACACGAGCAAACATAATTGCTGCACCTAATTAATTGAGCATTTTAATGGAAAGTAGGTATTCTCACTTTACCCCAGACGGCCAATCCTTTTGATGTTTACGGCTTTTTTTCTTCCGATTCACAAAAGCTTACGCAAGCAACCAAGGCTATATATATTTTTCACCTGAATCTTATCATGACTCCAGTTGAATCCCTCTTTGAGCAAGATTTCAACTATATCAGTAGACAAATCCAAAATGGAAGATTGTCGCCACCAATCAAGCGAAGGAATTCTTTGGCTCACCAGACACCTCTCTCATCAAAATCACCTACTGACCAAGATTACAATCAAATATCTAAAATCTTTTTCCCCCTAATTTTCGCCTCCAAGTGGGCAGGCCACTGTCCTATAAAAATCACCCGAACTGGAACCCAAATAAATTACGAATTCAGTTGGATTTCCCGTCCTTTCCTTGGCAGCTTTCTATACATGATAATCAGTGGATTCGCTCTGGTGATTTGGCTCCTCAACTCATTTTTCAATATAAATCAACCATTCAATTGGTTTGTTCCAATTGGCCAAGAAGCCGGTAATGTTTGGCTTGAAGCCACCCTTTTCAAAAGTTCCGAGCTGGTCACTTATCTAAACTATCTGATTAGAGCATGTGCGCCAGTTAACGCCTGGATTGGAGGTATATTCGCCTGGTCAGATGTGGGGTCCCTCTGCAAATATTTTGACGAGTGGCCTCCCTTCTTTAAAAAATTTGTTAATTCGTTTTCGGCCCAATCATGTCCAAAATTTTGCAGGAATTTGCGACGCCGAAGAAACATCTTTTGTTTAATTTGGTTCAGTCCATTTTTAATTATGCTTTTAACTACCAAACCTATCAAATATTTAATTACAGATAACCAGGTGCTAATGTACTTATTTATCTACTCCCAATTATTTAATGTTATTGGCACCCGCTCCTTATCCTACGTTAAGGATTTTCTTCTCCTGGAAACATTGAGAATGGCTTATGCCCAAGTTGGAAATGGAATTAGAGAGCAGTATGACCGCTACCGGAAAACTATTCGAAAGAATCAAGTACGCCGTTGGTTTGAATTGATAACCTGTGTCAGATCTCAGGCTAAACGGGTGGAGAAGCATATGAGTGCCCAAAATTTGTGGTCCATTTTTGAAGTATTTACCACTGTCCTGCTCCTTTTGTCCATGACGCTGTTTCTTTACATGAATGATGCACTGGTGGGCGTAGCCGCGTCAAACTTTTTACCTTTTGGAACCGTCTTCTCGACATTTTTTGTGTGCTCGCTTTACTGGAAAACAGCAATCGCGGAGCAATTGACAAACACGGTAAAATCGGTGTAAAAATTAAAGCTCATTGTAGTTACGTTAATTACACATTCTTATTATTAGGAGGAAGCCATTGCGGATGCAATTGTCAAAATGGAAACGGATGACGACGAATGCGAAGCACGTCTCGAGGTAAGAAAATCTCACAATGCCCCATCATCCTGCCAAAGTAATCGTCTGTCATTTCATTTTTTCTGTATAGATGAAACTAATTTTGGATCTGATTCAGGATGACCCGGTGAAAATACGGGTGGGGCATATGCTTACCTTAAACAGGCGACTTTTGCTATCAGTAAGAACACCTATTCGAAGGAAACGCATTTAATATTCCATAATATTTGGTTTCATCTTAATTTCCGTATTTTAGTATTTCAGTCAATTAGCATCCTACCTGGTGGTCATCCTGCAGTTTACCAAAACAAACTAAAATCTCTTTTCTGGTGAACTGTTTGAAGGATCTTAAGATTGATTTATTTTGCAAAAAAATACTGTTTATAAATATTAAGAGTCCTCGCCGGCCTGCCGCCATAATAATATATACAGTTTCAAGTTCGCTTGCACTTCCTACTCTTCCGTCATAAAAAGTTGGGTGCTGTTTGACATAAACTGAATTTAGTTTGGAATACGTGGTATTGCAGCCTCTGTGGAGGTTATTATGGTACACATTTTTTTGTAGCAATTTACATTTTGTACAAAATTATGGGAGCAACAACCGTACAAAGAATAGTGCTTTACACCAGCATACTTGGGATATCCAGCTAAAAAAATACGGCCCATTGCCATACAAATCTTTACTCGGTTCACTTAATGCATTCTTCTTCAATTAATTAAACGCCACTTTGTTTACTATAAAAATGTTAAACCATAAAGACAAAGTAATCTCAACCAAATCATAAATCTTTTTTCCAAGATATGTATTCGATATTCTTGATATAAAGTAAGATGGAAAAGTGAAGCCACTTGTCACATGAATCAAATCAAATGGCACGCTGGAATCGCTCTATTGACCTGGCTTTCCAAGAATATTTCGTTTTTACTAGACTTGTTATTATTTCCTCAAGTCCTGTTTAAACAATTTTTTTTCAAGTTATTTCACATTATTTCATGTCTAGTTTTCTATTGCACGTAATCCCTTTCTCTCTGTAACATGCCCTAAACGAGTGGAGATCCATAAATTAATGCACTTCATCACCCACCACACCTATTTCATCTTTCTTTTTTTTCTGCGTTTTACAAGCTTTCTGGTGCATTATTTCTGTCTATCTTGAACCCAAACAAAAGACGACCCATTTCTTTTTTGCGGAATTTGCACTGCAAATTTCTGATTAATTTTGCTGCTTTGTTGGCGCCTTGTAATACCAACAGACTTGACACTTTGTTTGCTTTGCGAAAAAATGTAAAATAATGTATCTAATTTGAAAACCGTACATCTGCTCATTGTTCCTGTCATCATAATTGCCTAATCGACAGAAGAGCATATAGGATGACGCAAATTGGCGAAGATGATGAGAGAGCGCACATGGATGGATTGGAGAAATGCAAAGATTAATATATACAGCACAGCTACATATTATCAGATAAATTTTGAACCTTTACTATCAGCAATTACTTCAAAAACATAGTAAATCATATAAAAAATATTCTTGCCAAATTACTCACGAGAAAGAGAAAAGTCCAATTTTCTGTGTATACCTACATGTTACGTATGGAAAACCGTCTGCAAATTCTTTTACTTTATATGTTTGTCTTTCAGTCTGTCTGTATGACAGTTTGCAATTTTTTTTTGCAAATTATGAATTCATATTTTGTTCATCCGTGCTACTCATGTACATGCTTAAAACATTAAAAACTATTATTCCAAATGCGTACATAAATAATGTTTGCGATATTGAATGTGACATTCACACTTCACACTTTTAAGCGGTTTCCTTTCATGCAGATTTTTTTTCCTTGTTAAGTTGAGTGAGTCCAGATGACCTCTCTCTCTTTTCTTTCTTTTAACCGTTTTTTTACACTAAACGTTAGTTTAAGATTTTAATGCACAAGAAAAAAAATCGGTGGAAAATCACATGAATGAGATCTTATGCCAACATACATCCTCTTGGTCAGTCGCAGGCAGGTTTTTGTAGCAGCGCTTTGACATAAATCGTGGAAGCCACGTTGCCAACTTTCTATTTTTTTTAATTAAAATAAATGTGTCGTGCCACCATGTTTAATTATTACGTAGTATGAGCGTGTTTACCTGCCGCGGCGTCTTGACACAAGTGACAAACTATTTAATGGTGAAAATGGGACATGATTTGAGTTGCACAAGAGCAACAGTATTTTTACAAATTCGTAACGGGATACTTTTTGTTGCGATTTTGCTACTTTGGCAAGCGACATTTTCTGCAGCGTCCAGTTTTCGTGCAAATCATGGAGACGATTATGATTCTGATGTGCCGACTGAGTCCCCTGATCTTGTAGAAACTTTTAATCCAATGGAATGGGTGTCTAGGGCGGCGCTTTCTCATCAGGTCTAAAATTAATGATAATGATTTATTAATTACTGCATTAATTAAGCACACTATAATTATTTAAAATATTTCTACTCTTTAGATAGAAATCCAATCGTTAAAACTAAATACTCAGATTAAAATCCGATATGCCCGGACTCGGATATCAATCCAAATGAAGAATCCACACGACAAGGAGCTTCAAACAGATTTCAAAATTATTCTTCCGGAAAACGCCTTCTTTACGATTTTCCAGTTGTAAGTTTTTTATTATCCATTTCATATTACACCGATAACCGTTTTGATAAGAATCATTAAGATAACCAATTGCACTTTGTAGGAAAACCGGAAAAAACCCGAAAACTCACACCGCCCAAGTGGTTCGGAAAGATGATGCCCGGAATATTTTCCACTTTGCTCGCACCCGAACAAACGGCACCGTTTCCGCTGGATATATTGAGTTATCGCCGTAAGTCTACCAGAAAATAACTCAAGTTTTTTCACTGGACAAATTATAATTGTCTCACTTTACCCCATCCGCAGAAAGACAGCCGATCTTCCAACTTACAATCTAAAATTTACCGTGGCTCCCCGAGAAAGTATCCAATCTTTTCTCGTGTACGAAAGACAACTTGACAGGGTGTCGGATGAGTACACGGATAGAATTCAAGTATTTCCTGTGGCCAACCCATTACTGGTCAATTCAACCGTGACAATCGGATTGGTGGAGTTTGCTGTGAATGTGGAAGAGTTGGAAAATGTTCGTTGGTTGCGTTGTGCACAGGAAACCGAAGGTCGGCTTGATTAGATAAATTGGACTTTATCGTCATGATAAGCTATCCATATAAAAGTGTTCTTTTTCTTACTTTCAGAAAACTTTTCAAATTGTAACTTGAAAACGCGGAAGAAGGGGAGGCGGGCCGGGATGCGACACAAATTTGGCGAGCTAACCTGGAAGGAAAGAAAAGTGATGCCACAAAAATTGCAACAAAGTCCCTTCCGATTTGCTTATCAGCTTGAGCGACAAAACGACACCACAACTGCCGTAGTGGTATGATAAGATGCAAAGCTCATCAAATATGTTTTACTGGCCTTTGTTTCAGATAACTTATTGTTGCCCGTTATTGGTTCTTTGTAGATAAGCCAACATAACGGTAACTTGTACTTTCTTCATCTTTTGGTTCCCGAGAATCTTGCCCCAATTCCGAAGCACATTATCTTTTTGCTTGACGTTTCAGACTCTATGGTGGGGTGGGAATTTATTGAATACTTGATCCATTTTTTAAACGCTTCCAGTAACAAAATTCCAGATCTCAAGTTTTCATACCTTTCTCTCTGAATTTGAATGAACAGTATGGCAAAAAGTTGGAGCAGTTGCAATGGAGCATGACTGAAATCCTAGAAGATCTTGGCCCAAACGACTATTTCAACATTGTTGCCTTCTCCAATGACATAACTGTAAGTAAAATTAACTTAAATATTCACTCATTAAAAATTAGCAATCATTTACATTCTCACTGCAATTTTCAGACGTGGACACCTTTTCGGGGCGACATGAAAAAATGCCAGTTTCCTTACCCCGCCACTGAAGCGAATAAAAATTCTGCTGCCGAATTCATCGATAAAAAGTTAAATGCCCATGGCACAACCAACATTTTCCTGGGATTATCAGACGCCTTTGATCTGGTCCGTTTATTTTCTCCAAAAACGACAGCCCATTGCTCCCAAGCAAAAACCATCAGATCATTACGAAGTGTTCAGGAGAAAGTGAGTGCAAAACTACCAGAAAACGTGGAGTCCATGATATTCTTTCTGAGCGATGGACAGCCCACTTCCGGTCCAACAGACACGACCAAACTTCTCAGGTACTTTACTAGCCTGAATCATAACGACAGCGATGATAACCCTTCTTCCGTGCAAATTCACACAATTGCTTACGGTGGGGACGCGGACGTGGAATTTTTGAGAGCATTGGCCAGTATGAATGGAGGCGTTTTTAAGGTTATTGCCGAGGAAAGTGCTGCAGGAGTTGAGTTGACAAACGTTTACCATGAGATTTCGTTACAGGTGCTATCTCAAGTTCAGACTTCCGTTGCCTCCTCTTCCTTAACGAATTTTAACGGCAGCAACACAACCTCGTTACCACTTACTCAAAAGGTAATCTCATCTCCAGTCACGGTAATTAAAGGGGGCGAAGTTCTCACCGCAGGTGAATTGTTCCCCGGAAATAATCGCACCGTATTTTCCCCGAACCAATTTAACTGGTCTACGGAGGGAATCGGTGAAAAGGGAAAGTTGGCTTATTACAACTCTCCAGTTTACAATTGTATCACACTGGAAATGAGCGTGGGCCATTGTGTGGAAAGGATTGACTACTATTTGGAGAGACTGCAGGCTTATCAGCTTTTGAGAAAGTTGCTAGAACGGGATCGGTGGGTGGAGCAAGGCTATATTTGTCCCAGGTCTTATCACGATCAATTTCAGGACTTGAAAATGGAAAGACTGGCGAAATACTCGGAGGAAGATGACCAGGATGTTGAATGTTACAATAATTTTCGGCAGCAAGCTATTGAGCTAGCTTTAAAGGTACCCAAAGAAAATGCACTTAAATTTTTTAAGTACTGTTTTTAGTTGTTTAACTTCTAGCGATGCTAGCACAAGCGATCCGGTTATAACCGGAAATTTATAAGTATAAAAAGGGTAGACTACTACTGAGTACCCTTTTTATACTTATAAATTTCCGGTTATAACCGGATCGCGAGTGCTAGCATCGCTAGAAGTTAAACAACTAAAAACAGTA
>JAHZMV010003284.1:0-20208 GCA_027743765.1 Coecobrya sp. COE2
TTTATAACAGTCAGAAACTACTTGCTACATAATTTGTTTGGTTGGAGGCTATATTTAGTTACATTTTGTAAGTAGATAATAGATTAGTTACATCACATGAAATTGAGGATGCCTTAATCAGGATGATTTATTGATGCTATTTTTTATTTTTAGCCGTAACAATTTATTAAAATATTTATTTAAACTAAGATACCTACATCCAAGCTTTTATTTGGAATCCCTGATTCATCAGGTTTTATTATACAGTGCATTTGGCAGTAGCATTCAATATCATTTTTGAGCTTGACCGTCCCGTGAATAGAATGTACTATTGTGCACTATCTAATTTGCTACAGATTTGTTTAATTGAAATTAATTTCTAACCTATAGCTCATAATTTTAACACAGCCGAAAATTCTGAGAATAGAATAGCCAACGAAATCTAACAAAATGGCTGGATATAAAATAAGGCTTAAAAGGTCTTGGAAGTTTATTGTGGCAATTGTTATACCTCTGGTTCTATTACCAGTATTTTTTGTTACTGACGATGAGATGATCCCTGACGATTCTTACGGAAAAAGTGCCAATGTACAGACGGAGGACGTCATCATCGAGGGTGAAGTTCCAATGAAGAAGTCCCCTGTAAGCAATAGTGATCTAGCAGTTAAGAATTATTGAAGTCAAATAAATCTTCAAATGTCATAAATATTATTATGTAATTTATTTTACAGAAATTTAAGCTAGCATACGTTATTTTGGTCATGGCTGTATATTGGGCGCTGGAAATCCGTAATTCCTATACTTTTATAATTTTTAGGCAAACTAAATATACAATAAAAATTATACCAAGAGGCTTAAGTTTGGTTTCTTGTCATTTAGTTCCGTTACCAATCACGTCACTGTTTCCTTTGGTAATGTTTCCATTATTTGGGATAGACGACGCAGGTAAAGCAAATGACATAAGAGCATAAAGTAATTGAACATACTCAGATGAGCCTCAAGCAAACACAATCACGTTGGTTTTGTATCTTTTACAGCTAATGTGTCCAAAAGCTACATGAAGGAATCGAATACCATATTTCTGGGCGGAGCTATTGTAGCGCTTGCAGTAGAATTCTGTAATCTTCATCGTCGAGTTGCTCTATATCTAATTACTATAGTCGGAGTATCTCCAAGAAGGCTTATGTTTGGTATCATGGCAGTTGTCAGCTTTCTTTCTATGTGGATCTCAAACACAACTTGTAAATAATTTTAACTGTATTCGATATTAGCAAACCATTTGGGTCCAATAACTGTTAGGAAATGGCATAAAATTTAATATAATTGTATGATGCCGTAGGTACAACAATGCTCATCCCTATTATTGTTGCAATTGTCGATGAAATACACGAAGTAACGGAAGCGACAAATGATGTTGACGGAAACCCGTCAACGGTAAACATTCACTCAAGAAGACCTTCCAATATGCAACCATCTGTAAATGAGGAAAGAGCGAGATCCCAGCCGGTCACTCCGGCACCACGACGTACTTCGGCATTTGCAAACGCAGCTCTCAGTTCACGTCATAGTCCACACGCCAACAGACCTGGCGCTGAAGACGATGACCGCCGAGGTGCTTTTGGGATTTTGGAAAGCCACAGGCACAATTCTCGAGCAAACGACAGGGGGAATCCAATCGTAACCGTTACACCAACTCCAAATCAACTTCAATGTCCCGTTGAGAACAACAATAACGACATTTTCACTCATGAGCAAAGTAATACAAAGCCGCGCCCTCGTCAATTATCCCTTGTTATAGGACAGGTTGAATCAGAAAGAATCCCGGCTTCAGATAGAAGGGCATCCAGCCTCTCTGCTAACGTAGTTAACAATAGACGTTATAGTTTCGAAAACCAGTCACAATCCAGGAATTCTATATGTTCAATAGCTGAGCCGGGGCGTATTGAGATTTTTATGAATTTGCCATCACCGACATTAGCTGAATGCGTTGATGAAACTGAAAGAAGGAAACAGTTGGAAAAGGAAAAGTGGAGGAATATAAAAAATATGTACCTATTTGCGCTGGCATATTCTGCAAATATTGGAGGGTAAAATTAATGTTTATAATGTTGCATACTGTTAATTGAATTCCTAATCACTCGATTGAATTTCAATTGTGAATGATTTGTGTGCTAACAGGACAGCTACAATCACCGGAACTGGTCCCAACAAGGTCATAATCTTAATTTTTTCCAACATTGTATACTATAAAGTACTGACAAGTTCAGTTAAGTAAAATAATATTATTAAATATTCACAGGTTTTCAAGGAGGTTATTAAACCCTACTCGTAAGTATTTCAGTTTTACTCACAATGCTTGGCAATGAAATGAAAACCAGTGATGTGATTCATGTGATATCATGATTTGGTTAATTAAGGAAATAAGTTTTTTTTAAATCTTTTAATTCCAACATACAGGAATGACATATATCAAGACGGTAAATATCTGAAAATGACATTTTTCACATGGCTGGCCTTTAATTTGCCTTCCATGTTAGTCAACAATTTTGTTGCATGGATCTACCTCACTATCAAATACTGCGGATTTCCTAAATTCTCCTCAAAAAATCCTCAGCAAAAAGAAGAGAATGCGGTAAGAAGATGGAAAGAACAACACGTACGTAGCTATTTACGAGAGGAATACAAGAAACTTGGCAAAATGAGCTTTCATGAAATTGGAGTTGCGACTGTCTTTCTACTTGTCGTTTTCCTTTGGATCCTTCGCGACCCCCAAATATTCCCAGGATGGCACGACGTTACTTCGGATGGTCTAACTGGCGATTCCACTTCAGCTCTACTGGGAGCTGTACTTCTTTTCATTATACCAAGAAACTGGGCATTTTTGACATCAAGTAAAAAACGCAATATCATTGCTTTATTCAACCGGAAATAAGGCCATTTTAATTATTTTTTATGTTTTTCTGCTTTACAAAGAGGAAGGTGTCCAATTTGAAGCTCTCTTAGACTGGTCTTTCGTCACAAAGAAATTACCCTGGGGAGTGTTACTCCTTTTGGGCAGTGGATATGCTATTGGTGATGAAGTAGTCAGGACCGGATTATCCGAATGGATTGGCAAAGAATTATACTTACTTCATAATTTGCCGGAACCACTCCTACTATTAATTGTTATGATAATTACGGCATTTATTACCGAAGTGGTTTCAAGTAAATCAAAATTAAGAAATTCAAACAACCTTACTGTTCTCTTTCGGTTTTCTGTTATATGTTTACAACACAATTTTTTGCTTTCAACAGATACTGCTTGCACCAGCATCATCCTTCCAGTACTCCTTGGAATTGTAAGAATCATTTTATATGAAATATATATTATCATGGTGAGGTAAAATATTCGTTACCATTAAATGCTATTTTGTGATTTTATAGTCTCGTGAGATGGGGTTACATCCATTATACCTTTCCGTTCCTGCTGCAGTCACAGCAAGCTACGCTTTCATGCTCCCAGTGGCTTCACCCGTAAACGCAATTGTTTTTGCTGCGGGGGATTTTAGCATTTGGGAAATGATTACCAACGGCTACATTCTTAATGCAATATGTGTCCTCACATTTTATATTAACACACTCACATTGGGCGAATGCATGTTTGATTACTCAGAATTTAGCTACCCAACTGATGAAACAAGTACGTCGGAGTGGCCAGAAAACAATACTTCGACATTAGGATTTTAATTACAGTGCTGCTACATACTACTGCAATCAAGCTAATTAAACAAACGTTTGTTCGTTATTATTATTAAGTTTTTAATTTTGTTCGGAGAGGACGCAAACATAAAAGTATATTTTATAATAATAAATAAATACCCGCTTTTAACGTACAGGTAAAATTTACAGTTTATCATATTTCAACCAGTTTCGCTTCATCGGCAGGTTCATTAGTGATCGTTGCATTTATCTCATTTACACTAAGCGAAATCAAATCTTCGACTTCTGATTCTGGGTCTAGAAATGGATTTAGAGAAGGATCATATTCCCTTTTTATTACCTCTCTGTCCATGCGGTCCATGACGAAAGTAGAACAGGCAGAAGTACTAGCAGTTTCATTTTCTATCCGGGAGGAAATTGATTCTGGCTTTATAACAGTCAACGTTTGACGAATATCAAAACTTTCAGTTCCAATGAAAATGGGACATACAACTTTGCAAACCTTATCAGAAGTTTTTACCGTTACCTAAAAGATATTTAGAAAATATTTTAAATTCAGACAGTCTATTGGATTACTCAAATGAACATCATTGATAAATACTTGCCTTTATCTTATATTGAAAGCTAATTATACGACATCCCGATATAGTACTTGGTGGCAGCACATTCGGAACGATAAAGCTTTCATCCCATCTTGTCACACCGAAAGGTTCCACAATTGAATGATATGCAATATATTGTATGTCCGACCGTATCACTTTCTTCCGGTCAAATGTTTTGAATTCAATACCCTATATTATGTTATTTCTATTATATTTACATTTATTTATTATAAATGTCAATTATATTTTTCTTTTAGAATAAGTATGTTTTTGTGTGCTACCTGTGTTAATGCTGCAGATATTTGAGTAATGGACGCTCTGTTTAAATTTGTGATGGTCGCGATGAAATTTATTCTTTCACCTGGAATATATCCCGTTTTTGGTAACCGCAAGTCTAATGTCAGGTATCCTTCCGGACAACAAAGCCAGCCAACGTCTATCCTCTTGTCAATGCCAAAAGGCTGAAGCAATCTTGGAACGCAACTTATGTCTACTATTTCCTTTACCACAAATTCTTTTTCAAATTTGTCGTAACGAAATAGTGGTCGTTTTAGCCTCGCCTCTGCACAATATTTTATAGAGCCGTAAGGTAAATCTGCGTACGTTGTGGGCAGTCCAACAGAAGGGATTTGATACTCAAAAGTGAACACCTTTGTTTCTGAATTCAGTATGAATTCTGCTCCTCCTTCTGCATCTCCTAAATTTGAAGATAGGAGTAGCTTTAGTATCAAATTGACATGAACTGTTAACAATGTTAACAAATTATAATTACCTTGTCCTAATAGCACGATTTCGTGGCACAAGATGGTTTCTTGATTTCTGAACTCTTTATGTATGTGGCGTGTTATTGATTGGGAGCGTCTGTGCCTATCATTTTGATTTCTGTGTGGAGACACACTATCACTTGTTGCTTCCGCTTCGGTCCAATAGACCTCAATGTCACCAAAGAATGTAATTGTAAGGCCTACATTATAATTCCAGTGACAAACTTGTTAGAACATTGAATTGGGATTGTAGAGTAAAAGATCTTTTTTGTCATTTCACCTTTAATTTTAATTTCAGCATCATTTATAAGTGTAACTTCTCCTTGAATAGTTTGACCAGGATAAAATGACTCTTGATCATTGTAGAAAGTAATTAGTAGTTCGACACCCATTGTTAGTGCTGTATTTATTCTTCCTACTATCAGTTTATATTCTAATTTGTAACACACACGAAAATGTATGAAGGTGGATGGGAAAGAATTGACATGGTCTGGTAAAATAGTTCATGCTAAAGTAACATAACATAATATTACAAATATTATTATTATGACATGAAAGATGTGTAAAATGAAATGGACGAAAGTATACTACACAGAGAATACAATTAAGCCAGGCAGAGAGAATTTACCTATACACATCGTATCACATACCTAATAGGGTTTTGAAAGATCATGAAGTTTAATCATTGCTAATAATGGGCAAATGATAAGCAGATAAGATAAAATTATACTGAAACATCGCAGCAGATTTGAACTTCGCAGAAATGTATTTACTGCTAACATAAAAATACATCATGAAACATTGAACATTATGTGGATATAACCTTCATGTACTCAAAAATAATGCACAGAAAACCACACAGCCAACTCTGATTAAATTAAAAAGATTATTATATCACGGTCATTAATTTCAATGAATTCTTTCCAAGAATTATTCAATCTTGCCTGAGAAAATCAGTTTTTTGGAATATTTTCACTGCCAGAGATGTGCGAATGATGATATATGTAAATCATATAAAACGAAAATATTAAAGTGTACATCATTTTATATGGCTTGTATTTATCAAAGTATTTCCAAATTTAGTTCTTGATTAAAACATTTGTAATAGTGTCAAGTTATTAATTTTAATAGTAATTTCCTGGAGTGGAGCTGACAGTACCGACTGTAATAGGAACCTCGATTTTACAATTTCTACAAAACGACGCGCTTGCTTTTACCTTGAAATAGAACAACACCAAATAAACAACACTAATCTTCAAAAATGTTATGCTATATGTTTAATATTGTATTGTAAATTATATGAAAAGTTCTTAACATGTCATACCGTAAAAGTATATTTTACGTGAATGATTCGACATCCACCAAGATCAGTAAGATATGCATTTTGAGGAACTCGTAATTGGTTATTCCAGGAGCCGTCACTTTTAGGAACAACTTGCGAATTGTAGACTGCCGTGGTCAACCTAGTTGAGCTTACCTTTTCTTTTCCAAAAGTCACGAAATTAATGTTCTGTATTATAAGAAAATATTCTTTCATAGGTATTTATTCTTTCGTGGAGCTTATCTTAAGTACATATTCATAGGAGTACCTGATCCAAATGAGCAGTTATTCCCGTTATTGTGACATCCGTGGCATTTGAAAAATTCAAGTAAAAAACAATGGGTTCTCCAGGGATAAACCCTCGCTTTGCCAATCTCAAATCCATAGTAAATTGATTCTCTTCCCCACCACCAACACAGCAGCAACAAAGCAATCCCTTGTTAAATTGTTTCTGACGCTGCATGTGTACTGGGGTTAAGACGTCATTTATAAGAGGAAGATCTAGGGCTCCTAAAATAAAAAAATCCTTTTTGTGCGTTTTACTCGTTTCCATTGAAAATACGAGAAGGGAATGCTTGACTTTTAGGGACGCCTCGGCGAAATAGTTTACCACCCCGTGAGCAAGTTTGCACGAGCTTGGAATGCTAAGGGGCAGTTGAAATGAAAATGGAATGGTAGCATAGAAGCCAGCCTGGAGTTCAATGGCGTTTCCAGTAGAATATGTTTCCAAGTTCATTCCAAGCGGAAGAGCAATCATGGAATTGAAGTATGTTTCTTGATTTCTGTATTCCTTTGTTGTATAAGATACCGTGGAATGTTCATGTGGGTGATGATGATGATGATGATGTGGGTTGTGAATAGATGGTTGATTATCCAGTGTAGGTGGATGATGTGCATGTTGATGATTATGATGAAGATTATGATGTCCAATGTGTGTGGGTGGAATATTTCTCCGTTGCTCACTCTCTGTCCAGTGAACGTTGCACTCTCCGTGAAAAGAAATTGTTAATCCTGTCAACACATTTGAGTCAAATGTTATGTATCAAATAGAAAGTTACCTAAAATAAAATTTCAATTAGAGAATACTAATTAATTAAAATTTTTTACCTGTAGCCACGATTTGGCTACTTGTATTTACAGTAACATTTCCAGTTATCAGTTCCCCAGGTCGAAATGTCAAAGAAGGATTATCAAAATTTACAAAAATCTGAACGCCCATTATTATACCAGTAACTATATATAGAATTAATTTTACAATGTAACGATCACAGGATCACTTATGGACACAAATAGTGTGTTGCTTTTACAAACGATTTATTACATCTGAATAATTCATCATATTTGCAAAAATTCGTGCTCCAAAAATAGCATCAAAGCACCACGGAGGATGTGGGATGTGAATAATTCAGTCTTCAGATTTGATATCAAATTTCCGGCCTGATCCTACAATTGATTTGATGACGCATATGTACATACAATTTTTTTTATACATCCATCTGGTCTGGTGGTGTAACAGCAATAATTTATGTAACACACTAAATGAATAAGCATGTGTAGACGACGATTTCGCTTCAATAAAAAATCAAAGCACGAATACCTAGCCATGCATGTCCGAAATACAATACTTTTGCTAAAACATGAAACATTCATAAAAGTTGAAGATTGAAGATATCGGACAAAGCATCGTTGGTACTTACACGCGAAGTGTGGATTCCAGATACTCAAACAAACTCGTCATCTTTCATGTTTATTTTTGTAATAATGTGATTTCTCAAGATCTCGTCGATAGACAGACGATTCTCGGAATAGAAATAAAAAATAAGTCTTAATCAGTAATAATTCTAAGCATAAATACCTATAACTGCATACATACATTGCATACCATCACACAACTATTTCATGTGAAATTAATAAGCATTTTTGTCAGGCCGGCCACTTTTGGGGTAAATTGATACTTCACAAACCGCAGAGACAAAGACATGAAGAAAAGGATGAACAGCGGGGTCTGATCTGTCAACAGACCAAAAGCAAAACATCTCATCACACAATCTCATTCTTGGGCTTATAAGCTGTTATTTATGATCAAGCGAGTTAGTTGGTTAATTAAACAGTTAGTTAGATAGAAATGGAAATAGTGTGAATGAGGAAAAAGGATAGGACCTCTCTGTGACTTTTATATAGACAGTTAGAATGAATTTGCCACGATTGCAACCCCGTTCTCGAGCAGCATTAACACCCACCTCGGGTGGTGGAAGGTTTCCACCTCCAGCAGCAGCGGCTGCCCTAGGATCGGGATCAAGGGCACCTCGACCTCGTCGGGGTTTTACTCCAAGATCCACTTCCAAAACGAAACCAGTGGGTGGCGGAAGTGGAGGTCAAGTGAAACCGAAATTGACACCGCAACAACAACTGGAGATTATTCAACGGTTGGAAACGGGAAATTTTAAAAAGGGAGCTGGATTAAGTCAGTTTTATGAGGAATTTGGAAGTGAGTCCTCTGCTAAGAAGATGACATGCAAACAAAATTTGTTTTCGTCGTTTGCATCAGTTGATCCATTAGCTTCCAGCACTAGAAATTATGGAAATGGGATGGCAGGCTCGATGGAATCTTTGATTTCGGTGGGGAGTTCTATTATGTCTTCTACGACGGTGGTGGAAGGGAATGATGTGACCTCACTGGAAGTTCCAATGCCAGGACTAATATTGGAAACTGAAGACTATGACTCCTTACCTCTGTATATTAAGGAGTTTGATAGGCTTTTGTCGATGAGGGAAAATCTTTGGAAGAGATTGGAAGAGTTGGCTGAAGTCCAATGTGCAGCCAAATTTTCTCAGTTACTGCCCCAAGATAAGATGCGTATGTCCTCATTTTTTGTATACTAAACATAGTCTAAGCTGTTGTTAAAATAATATGACGTAATTTGATATGATTTGGGCATTTTTTGCAGTAACATTTTTCAAGTCGTTGGAAAGAGTTCACAAAATTATTCAGAAATTCTTGGATGGAAATGCTTCCGAGAATATGAAAATGTTTATGCCACCCCCCAAAACCAAAGGACCTCCGCCGTCTGTATTACATTCTGATGTTGAGAGTCACGCGGAGATAATCAGTGCATTTTATAAATTGGGCGAAATTATGGATAAGTTGACTTCAATTATAAATCGAGAGCCCGGAGACTTTCAACTTGATGCTAGGATGGAATCATTTGTAAGTGATTTTAAAGGGAAATATGTTTCCTGTTTGTGGTATAACTGTATCACTTGTGCTTATAATAATGATAAATAATATCAGTATAATTAATGTTACTTTTTATGTTTATTTATTGGCAACAGAAAGATTTGGTGGGCAAACTTGAAGAAGCTATAAAAGTACAGGAAGAGTCTTCACAGGGCCTAAAAGACATGATCAAGAAAACTGAAATTCTGGATCTAGAAGAGAACAGCGTGCTACATGATAGTGGAACTGAAGCGTATGAAGGGTCACCGTCTCCATAAAGCTATCCTAGAGATATGAAGTGAAAATCAATGCAGCGTTCTATAAGATAGAGCATTATTTTAATACTCTTGTTTTAAGGGCACTTATCAAATAGTTTGCAATTTAAATGTTAAGGACATGAGTACTACATTAGGATAAACTTAATTATCCATTTTCCTTGTATTTGTTTAGTTATAAAATGTACTACCTATTAGTTTAAGGTTTAGCAATATTTTATGAGTTCGTCGTTATTTGTTTGAAGTACTCACAATATTTACTAATGCTTTGGAATATCATTTCATTTCCGATAATATACGTTCCCATTTAAAATGGAATTAATCACTATTTATAAATATTCTTAATTATTTATTGCAGTTTCAAATTTAGAATTTCTTACATTCACTGGTATAAATGTTTTTGAATGATTTTAAACAAAAAATACTATTTTAAAAATCATCTTCGTCATCACTGGAGTAATTATAGTCGGACTCCGACTCTACATCAGACTCCGATACATTATCGCTCCTTCTTTCGGTAAATTCACTATTGCTCCCGGTACCTTCACTCGTATTTGCTGTGTTCTCCTTTGTCCCCTGTTCGGAAGTAGGCTTTAGTAAACTATTTATCACAGCTTCGTAACAATTAGCTTTCTCTTTTTCTTGTTGCCACTTTTGCATAGCTTCCTGGTAATCCTGCCTAATAGAATAACACCTCGGTCTACAAAATCGATGAATTATTAGAAAATATAATTACATTCCACTTACTCAAGCAGTTTAAAGCGCATTTGTAAATCACAACAATCTTCATTCTTGCAGGAGCTATCACTTTTGGTACTGTCAGAGATGCCGGTACTAAACGGGTTATTAGCGATGTTGGGGCTTTTGAAACCGTTCGGATTTGGAAACAGTGTGACGGGAGGCGATGATGCACTTGGTGCACTTTCACTATTTTCTTTCTTTGTCTCTGGTTGTTTTTGAGTTGAAGGTGAGAAATATGCTGGATAAAACTGTTTCTCGTCGGCTTTTTTTCTGCAAGTTGGACATGTCCCATGTTTACTGGTACTGTAGAATTGGTCAAATAGGCAAAGGCATTATTAAATGCATTCCAGGATTTACGGAAGCTTTCATCATTGTTTTACAAATCGTAGCGTTGTAAAAAATTGTCCGTGAAGTCATCTTTACCTTCGCTGATTTGGGTATTGTTTGTCGAACCAAGAGATAATACATTGTTTATGGAAAATGTGGCCACAGGGTAAACAACAATGCTCACAGGTCAGTGATTTCGTGTTATCCATTTTGGATTTCTTTTTCTTAGGTGGCGAAGAAGCAGGAGGAGGAGGAGGATCTTCCATTAAATCCCCAAAGCAAACTGAGCAGTCCATTCTCTAATTAAAGCTTTGCAAATTATTTGTCATATACGCTAAAAATGACTTTTGCATACATTGTTCATGCAAAATTAGCAGACAGTGATAGCAAAAATTAATCAACGATATTATTAGCTAATGACATAATATTGTTGATCAGATAATGGTTTTTACATGCAAGAACTATTATCATCATATCATAGGTCACATATGAGCCTACATGGAATGATGTTGAATGAAAACCCGAATTTATTGACAACTTTATTTTCCAATTGTGTGAAATTGATGAACAAATTTAATCAGATAACGTATTTATAGTAACCCTATATATTTACAGCACATGCAGATTCTTTCAATTTCCAGTTCAGAGGCAATACATGTGTGTGGTGTACGAATAGGAAACCAATTAGCGGAGTGAGCATTTTATGAACATCATATAAATAAAAGCCAATTAGTATTATTCTAGATCTTAATCATCAATCTATTTCCATGATTTGCCACTTTTTCGAAATTATATTCTTCCAGATGCATTTGCTTTCATGCACTAATGTGCGTCCTCTAAGCAGTCTTCCGAATGCCCCAAATCTTCTCTTTGTCTCGGGTACATTATTTGTGGTCATGCTCTTGTCTAAACAAAAGGTTGTGTTTGCTGGATCATAATCAAACGTTGAATAAGGCCAAATATTTTTCACCAAGGGTGTTTCTTGTTTTTCCATTTTCACTATTTGAACAAGAATCCCGGTAACGAAGAGGTCATCTATCCATAAAGCATGTTTTGCGGACTCGCTAGCAGAAAAAATATTTCTGATCCAAGGAACATTGATTCCGTAAAACCATCCACTGCAATACGGTGGGTACATGCTGGACGGCCACGTTTCATGAGATACAAACCACTTTAGACTAGGATCCCGTTGTGGTTTCGAATTGGGAATTGCTCCACAGTACATATCAAACATTTTGGTTGACCGTTTGATATCCGCACTACCTTTCACTTTGTCCATTTCGGCCTGTCGCCATTCCACAATAGTCAAAGGATCAAGAAACACATCGTCATCCACTTTCCACACATAAGTTGCCTCAGGACAATAATTTAAAATCCATTTATATCCCATGAGATGCTTGTATGTCAGGTTTTTATACTTGTCTGTAAAACTCCCCATGACCATGTCTCCATGATTCTGGAATTCAGTAGACATTTGCTTTGATATTTGATCCCCTGACTCTGAGTTTGGATCTGACCTTCCCAGAAGAAAGATTACACGAATGGACCAGTCTAATTTTTAAAACAAAATCATAGAATGTGGTATACATATAGAAAGCTTATTATAGAAAATCATGATATGTTTTTACTTTTGTATGATTTTAATGAGCCCCATGTATCCCGAATCGCTTTCCTTTCTTCAAAATGATCTCGAGCTGTGTGAACCAAAACCACCATAATATTTGCAGTGTTCGGTTCCTTCGCGCATATAGTTTTATTGTTCATAAGCCATTCAAAATTTGAGATATCTAGGAGTCTGGATGAGGCATCAGTAAGTTTCATTGAATTTCGTAAAGGTATGCCACGAAGAGTAAATTTAATTGATAGGATTATTATCAAGGAAATGGTTGTAAAATAAGCCTGTAATAAAAAGTAAAATAAATATTAAAACACCGTGATACAGATATCTAACCATGCTTGTCTGAAAATATATTTCACAATAATATACCATTTGGGAAAGTTTCTTCCACGGCCATTTCCTATTGGCTATATGTCCATGAAGCGTGGAAACAAAACGGAGGAAATTCGCCCTCAAATCATTTGTCGTTATTTTAACAAACATTTAAGCAAAATTTTAATGAAAATTGAAGATTCCTGAACTAATTTAAATTAAGTATCAAAAGAAAGCTAATTAGTGTAAATTTGTTACTCAAGATAATGCAAGCTTGGTTTGCTGCAGGTGTATGGAACAAGATTGAGAATGTAAAAATGTGGGATTGATAGTGAAACTTATCTAATAATTATCATGGAAAGAAACTTATTGAAAGCCGCATGCATACGATTGAATTGTTACCTGTTATGTACAAAGTACATATGTAAGCTGATCAAAGTTACAACTATACCAATATTTGCACATTAACTGTTCAATAAACTAGATGATCGTATGGTCTGGTGACGCTGTGCAGAGGTTGAGTATTTATATAAAAATCAATGTCAAGTATAGTATAATGAATACCATTTTGTTGGTTTTAAATAAACAAAATAATTTTTATGATGCATAAATAAAGTACAACATTCACATGGATCTGCATTTACGACATGGTTTAATATTATCTATTTACAATTTTTGGCATTCATTTATTCGAAGTAAACTTTAAAATTTTCAGAAATAAGGAATGAAGAAATTAGTCAGCGAAGAAGGTTCATCATTTTTAGTTTCCATCATCGGGCGTGTCATCCTGGTCCATGGTTCCTTGGTCTGCTTCTAGTGACGAATTCATTAGCGCACGATTCATTTCAAAGGAAGCAATTACGTTGCAGAAGGACTTTAAAATATCCTCAGGACTCCTGTTTGCTGCTCCGTAAACCAATTCACAACGTATGGAATCATATAAAGCAAGGATGCTCCCCACTTCCTGATCTTTAGTCATCTTCATAATCCGCTGGAAAAACTCAGCAAAAGCCAGTTTCTCGTCATTTGACCACGCATCAAAATAATTGCTTGGTAAAGGAATGCTATGAAAAAATGCAGCTCGTTCTGCGTCAGACGGTCTTTGCATTTGATAAGTCCGTGCCTTGGTTGCCAACACGTCCTTGAAAGGATTATTCCACAAAAGTGCATCTGGGGAAGATGTGCCAGTAACTACAAGAAGAACATGAGTATCCCGTAGTCGCTCCAACTGGTTTTTCAAGTTAACTGATTCAGTTAAATGATGGCTTGCTATTGCGTCACACAGCTCATGTACGTCAGGAACATAAAGTATTGATGGCAAATGGGAGGCAATGGCTTGGGAGAAAGTAGCATTCACCTTCTTTGGCCAGTTGTGGTGTTCTGTGGAGTACAAGGTTTCTGAACTCAGACAATATTTTGCATAGCCACTCATTTCTTCACCGCCATGCGATCCAAATAAAGGTGCAATGATGAAATCGTCCATATTTGACAAGCAACTTTCCGATTCTGACCAAATGTAAAGGGCCTGGACAATTCCCTTGGAAGTTAAGTTTGTGTCTATGGCTTGATTATGCTTTGGAAGCAAAGATGTTATCAGTTTTTTTACGGTTTGAAAGTTTTCCTTGATCAATAGCTGAACAATCTCAGCAGATGCTGCCTTGGTCTGAGGAACGTATTGCGTTGATCCAAACACTCCCACGGTAGATGGCTTGATTTTGCTCAGGGCCAATTTCCAGTCATTATCAGTAACAGCGAGATTTTTCAAATCTACATTTGCATATGTGAAAACATGTTTCTTTTCTTTCTCAGATTTAATTTCTCTATTCAATGCGCGATCAAATGCATCCAGACAAAGCTTGGCCAGGTCTGCTCCAGAAAAGCCGGGAGTCTCCTGACTCATTTTGGTCAGCACTTCCGCAGATGGTTTTGACTTCCACTTATTCGTGTGAATAGTAAGAATCTCTTGACGACCTTGTTCTGTTGGTGGCAGAAACTCAAGACATTTGTCAAATCTCCCAGGTCGACGAAGTGCAGGGTCAATATCATCCATTCTGTTTGTTGCCCCAATGACGAAAATTTCTCCCCTGTGTACTTCATCCATTAGACCCAGCATGGTGGTCACGATTGTAACGTATGCTTCGCTTATAAATGCCTTGTCACGACTTGGACAAAGTCCATCCAACTCGTCAAAGAATAACACGGACGGTTTCCTTCGCTTAGCCTCGTCAAAAACTTGCCGAAGATTTGCTGAACTTTCTCCGAAATATTTACTGGCTATATCGTTTCCTTTTCTATAGATGAAATGAACCGGACTACCCACTGCTTCGGATATTTCTCTGCCTCCAATCCAAATCGTTGGTACTGATCAGCACCTTTTGAGGTTAGTGGGCCAATAATTGCGGTTCTGATAAAACTTTGAAAGAAATTGAAAATAATACATGAAAAATTAAACAATCTTGTTTATTTTAATTAAATGGAATGCAATGATTTATATATATAACTATATGCATAAATATACCTAATTTGTTTTCCTAACCCTCCACAATCTTCGAATCTAAGGTTGGATGTTAGGTCACCACCATCACCACCACCACCACCACCTGAATTATTTCCGCCGGGCTTGTTTCCTTTTCCAGTACCTAACCAGTTAAGCCACTTACAGCCGCTTTCTTTCTTGCTTCCATCCGCTGGCGCTTTGTTCCACTATTATTATGTTATATACCATGTTATTTCATTTACTTTTAATGCAATGGAATAAAAATGAACATTAGTTTGTGTTATTTACGGAAACAAAGTAAACGTTAGCCTCAAGTGGGGACGCGGTTGACGTTTTTAGTAGAAACGTGGCTGTCCGCTCAACCGAAACTTGATTGTTGGCTTCAGTAGTTGAAGCACTGGGTTGATCTGGATCTATTGTTTGAGCCTCAATAGTTTGTTCGTCAGTCTCCATTTCTTCAAATTGCTGTACAATCTCGTCTGTTGCATTCTCCTGATTTATGCCTTTATCGGCCATTTTCATCAATAGTTATGTGACAGTGACGAAATAAAAGTCTAACCCCCCTAATAGTGTGAAGTTACAAACTTTTAAAAAACTGGAAGTATAGTTTGTGTGGATATATTAGTTAAACTTTACTGCAGGTATAAGCAGAGATAAGCGCATCTCTGGGTACAAGAGTTCAGTGTGAGACGGTTACTTTTTTGCATGATTTTCTCTACCGCAAAATTAACAAAATAATTCAGTCCACGCGTTGTGAAGATTTTAGATAAAAGTGACCTAAGAAACGCTACGTGAAATCCGCTTTCTACACCCAAAGTCTGCATGTGTCAGATAACATGAGATAAATGGAAGTTGTCTTTTATAAAAGGAAATTGTTTTTTTCGGACTCTCACTAGATAGTAAAAATGTATATGCGTGGGACGGAGCTTGCGAACGGTTTCGAGACAACGATCAACTCATCAACCTTCATTTCAATATTATGATAGTCTGAGAGCTTCCCTTTCGTATTGTAGCCGTTTAGACTTGCAACTTGTTACATGAAAAAAGTGATTCTGAAGTTATGCGTCATCTTTGTGTGATACACTTACTTGAGTCACAATAAGAATGCATCTTGTATGTTACCGGATTTAAAAAGCTCGCGGAGTGTGTACTGTAACAAAATATTCCCAACTGTGTTACCGAGAGTTGTACTTATCTCACTTCATGCAAGAAAACCAGAAAAACTCTCTGGCACATACATTTTTTTGCATGTCCAGTAACAAAAATATCATAGCCAAGTATAATACAGCAAGTTACATGTTCATGCTAGATATTATACACACATTTGCGTGTTGCACCTACAATATAACGTGCAGCATAAAAGATATTTCTTTTACCAGAAAAGTCCATCCACAAGTAAAACTTCAGTTACAGGGATTTTGGTAAATTACGTGGGGACGTAAAATACACGATAATTGTAAATCAGTCAAGTACTCAAATTGTGTTGAGCGTGGCTTATGTGGTTACGCCCCTGACAATGCGTCCAACTATTGTCTAACAGAATATGAACGGAGAGCACACTAAAAGGTAAAAAAGCTTTGTATAGTTTGCAGGCATCCTGCCTGTCCTGTACTTTTGTATATGTGCACATTTAACATGTTTGAATTGAAGTGCATAGTATTTAAATTGCCAAATACACTATGATTGCTTTACTATTCAACATACAATATTATAGCGTTCTCACGTCTCACGGTAGGCTTTGTTGGAAATATATTTCTTCTTGATTAACGCCCAATCGATCTTTTTAGACTTTAAAGTGAATACTGAAAGTAAAAACAATGAAAAGTCTCGTCCTGAGGTATACGTCATTCAACTGGCCAATATTCAATATTTTTATTACATAAATATAATAATATGCGCTTTAAAACCTAGTTTCCGGATAGATAATCATGTAATCCACAAGTTATGCATCGTGTGCATATATATGCTGAATGAAATGTGTTTTGTTAGTTCAACACAGAAGTTTTCATGCCGTAATTTTGTAGCAGTTTATTTTATGCAATTAATTTACCAGCTAGTCATAATATAATTTGTTTTAAAAGATTTATTCTATAAATTAAATTATAAATTCTTAAAGAAAGTATTTCACCGGTATGTTTTTGGTTACTGGCTACTTATTTCGTTCGGTGAATACACACTACGTACAAAATAGTTTCATATTCATAAAAATTCATATTGAAACTGTAAGGATTTTCTTAAGGCACAACTAGTAGACGTAAAATTGGAAGTACACACCTAAATACAATCCTAAATACATACATACATGTCATGTCGCTTTATCATAAAACAATATATACTTTAACACGAGAAAACATATAAATTAAATTAATTCACTTTGTCATGGACAGGTTACGTTCATTCTGTACTGAAAATTCAGTGATTTACAATAAATGGGTGAAAGGGTACAAAAGAGCTAAACAAGTAGATATATTATTCACTAAATGCTTATTTCTCAGTCATTAAAAATATTTTTGTTCTATTGATCCGTGTTACCAGCCTTCTTAATTATGGTTACATTCTCATTATCTTATATCGTCGAAGATGAAGGGGATAAGAGTTTTAGGATTGTCGCAAAAACAGAAATTGCCGTGAGACCACAAATGACATGAATGGAAGGTTCCCAACTTGTTCCTGAATTACAACCATCTTTCCCTCTGCAAATTTTAACATAAATTATAATCACCTTCCTTCAAACAGCTATTCAGTACTATAATCTTTAAAGCTATTTACCTGCACAAACAATCCTCTTGGTAAATGTCAAAGGTTCCTGTACGACGTGTACAATACCTTTCATCGCCCCCAATTCCCGGTTCACCTAGGAAAGCACAGCTACGAACCCATCTCCATTCCCCCTGAACTATAAAAGAATAAGTCTAGTGTAAGTCTCATATAAATTCATATATAGTTTTGGTAAATTCCTTTTTATAATGAAAGCAACCTTTCTGTACGATTTTTCTGCACATTGTAGCTTTAATTCCCATTAGATTTTCACGTTTATTAAACTCAGCATCGCAGTCTGAAATGGGGAAAGATGAATTGTCAAACGGATCTCCAAAAAGCTATTTACCTGCACAAACAATCCTCTTGGTAAATGTCAAAGGTTCCTGTACGACGTGTACAATACCTTTCGTCGCCCCCAATTCCCGGTTCACCTAGGAAAGCACAGCTACGAACCCATCTCCATTCCCCCTGAACTGTAAAAGAATTAGTCAAGTTTAAGTCACATATAAATTCATATATAGTTTTACTAAATTCCTTTTTTATAATGACAGCAACCTTTCTGTACTATCTTTCTGCACATTGTAGCTTTAATTCCCATTAGATTTTCACGTTTATTAAACTCAGCATCGCAGTCTGAAATGGGGAAAGATGAATTGTCAAAGGGATCTCCACAGCCCAAATCGTTCCTTGAGTTACACACCCAGCATTTGATCCCAGCTTCAGAGACTAAAAACAAATGGAAACGGTCAACAGTTACTAATATAACGTCTAAGTATGTATTTAATTTACATGTACGCTTGCTTCTTTGTTCATGGTACATATAGTTTAGTTAACACAAATTATTCATAATTTCATATATATGTACACACCTTGCCAGAGTGAAAAAGACATGAACACAACGAATATGGTAATTACTGGGCCATTTCTTATCGAGTAACGAGAAAAACTGTACCAAATGCTTTCACCAGTCATGATGAAAACTTGTACATAAATTAATTAAACTAAAAAATGAAAAATATTCCTAGATTCTAGGTATTTTATTTTGAAAGCCAACTCCCGGGATAACACATTTTCCCATTATTCACCTGTAAATCATTAAAACTAACATGAACTGTATATATACATTCAAAAAGTAGCATTTCTGTCATACATCCTATTCTCTCCAGACCAAAACCTGACATTCATCTCTCCAACGAATAAACGTCAGGTGTGGAAGGAAACAATTTGCCTACCAACATTATGGACAGGCAAAGCCGTGTTAAAGCTTTTATTTTCTTTTATAACGTGGATTGTGTAGAGGGGAAGGTGTGTATATTTCATTAAAAAAGCAAAAGCCAATTTTACCTGTACGCATTACAATAAACAGTATACCAACCACCATACATAAACCGACGGCCTAACAATGTAGGGAAGATTTTTTAGAGTTTTTTTACTTCTTCATTCATATAACATTGCATTGTTACGTTACATTACAGCAAGCTTCACAACTCTTTCCATGCATGCAATAATGCTGCAAACAACAATAGTGATGATCTAACAAAATTATTGCTAACTCTTCTATGTATACACTTTACCTCACCCAAAAATTCTCATGCTGCATATTGTTATAATATTCATTTGTAATTAAAAATCTAAGCTATCCGGACGAGTAACCAGAAACAATCTTTGTTGCATCCAGACTGATAAACCAATATAGAATACGTACTTAACCATCTTTGATGAGCGTACCCTTACCCTTTTATATAAAATCGTATGTGACCAAAAGCCAATTTTATATTATGACTATTTTCTAACATAACTACATACAATGAGTCACCCCAGTCATCCCTATATGTTCACTTTGCAATCATACCTGTATATTATGTTCATGTACCTGTACCTGGCTGGAGTTATAGTGTGCAAGCATATTATATTATATGTACTTTTAGTTTCTTTTGTTTCTCACACTATTCACACAGGTGTATCGTTTTATACAAGCGAATTGTCATGTATTGAATGTAAAGAATTTTTTGCAAAAGGGTTGCTTCAACTTCCTTCGTCAAATGAATACTGGTCAAATTTGAGAGTTTTTGATTTGCAAAAATTTCAATTGCACC
>JAHZMV010003285.1:0-13253 GCA_027743765.1 Coecobrya sp. COE2
ATGAAATTGTAGACAAGTATCGAGAAGTCAAATAAAGCATAAATGAATTATTTTTAGTTCCGATTCAGACTTGGATGAGGATAGAATTAATTTTTCAAAACTTTGATTTGTCATAGCAGACAGGCGTATCAAACCCGTGACATTTTAACACTCAACGCGAAGACATAACCGCGATATAAAGTAGCTATTTAATAATTTACGTGCTAGTTGACTATATTTGGGTAGGATTGCGAATGTGGCAATGTCCAAATCTGCTGAGTGATTTTTTCCCACTCAATAACAAAAATTTATATTTTGTTTCGTTTTTTGCACAAACATAAAAAACAATGTGCAAAGCGATACAAAAGTTTCATGACGCTTGCGAAACAAATTATTTCCAAACCAAATCAAACTCAATTCAGAATCCATATATAATATACACAGGCAGCCCATTCGTGGCTGTAACTGGTTTAGTCAACTGTCATTACAATAAAGTGGAAACGTGACATTTTCACCTTTTCCTATCTACTATGAAATACAGTGCATACTTATTAATTCTATAGCGTATTATTTCACTAAAGCGCTGCTGCCAGTCCAAATGGACAAAAACACTACAATAGCACTATACTTTCACCACAGCATTAATTTTATTCAGTACCTCAGCAAACGCTAAGTGATACAAAATGTGGAAAAGCAAATGCATGCATGGATTTGATATTTACGAAAGGGCGTTCTAAACAGGTCGGACAATCACAATAGGAATAAATCTCCTGGGGCAGGTATAATCAAGTAAAGCTATATACATAACACAATCGCCGCATCGAAGTCGATTTTTCCCTATTTCATTTTTATAAGTCAAGGGAGTTATATAAACTTTTAGTTTGATTATATTTTCTCTTGGGCCTGTTCTTTCTCACTATAAATGATCTACTTTCGGTTACACACATGACATGTAATTCATTAATACCTAGAACGCTCAGCAAAAACACAAATGTGGCTATTGTCGGTTGAACAATTGCGCAATCTCTCTTGTATCTTATAATATCATTAGTTTCACTATTTGTCTTTGTTGATATCATAGGAAAGTTGCAGTTCCATTTTTTTCAGAAGTCAAATTAGTCAGCTATTCAAGCGTTCATAGATTTATCATTGGATGACAAGAAGGTTTGAATTCGACCACAACAGACTGTTACAAATAGTACTGGGATTCAACGTTTCGCTGTAATACCATTCAGATATTACAGAATACTCATGCGAAATCCGGTTTTCTTTGGTATGTTCACTTAACAATTTGATTTCTGTTACAAAACCTGCCCTCATCATATTATAATATTACAATTATGGTTATAAAGGGCTAATAGTACATAATATGTAGCAAATTAAGGATTTTGTGCTATTGTGCTTCAGAAACAATGGTGGTATAAATACACAGTGAACATATTCAGGTAAATGTGCATGAAATTGAATAATAATCCATTCATAGCTGGGTAATGATAATTCAACGAATTCCATTGTGATTCCATCGTAATGCCTAATACGTTTTACACGTGCACATAATCACATAAACAGAGTTGAACTAGCATGCATGGTTCAATTGTACTTCATTTGTACCTGTCTACAATTCAATCTTTAGTACTAGCTACAGTAGTAGTGTGTTGGATGACATTACTATGGTGGATCGTGATGACATCATGATTTCTCTTCGAGTGAAAACAAAAAAAAACACAAATAGCATCATTACTTTAAATTACGCTGCGGTGCTACTCTATATACTATTTAATTTGTGTACACGGATGCCTAAATAAATATCAATTGCCCTCAATTTAGCTACCTTTCTCTTTTCATTCAATCCACATAACAATCAAGATTATACATTATGTAGTGTAAACGCTATTTTCGGAACATGACGCATCAACTTATAACACAAATTGAAATTTCCCTTTACGAGAATCGAATGGAATTGTTCATAAAATACAGATACACTTGCAACAAACCATAAAATAGGTTACGAACTATAAAAAGTTCATAACAGAATGTGTTCTTTTGAACTTTGTGTTATCTACCAGCCAAGCCCTTCAAAATTTTATCATGACTTTTCCCGACATGCAAATGCCAGAAGATTTTCTATTTGAGTTACATTAAACTGTAATCATTTAATCACAAGGTTAAGTTACATAAGTCGTTTACCGTGGGTGTATTGAATTGTTAAGCCATTCATGGGGGCGCCCAAAATGACCGTGACAGCAAAGTATCCATCCGTACCACGATGCGCGTGTGTGATAAGGTAAATCGAGCTCATGCCAGCTATTCCTTCGTATGTTATGGTTATGACATTTGGCAGCGCGATGTTTTATAACTTGCAAAACTCTCAATGAGGAGAAAGTAACGTGAAAGCAAAGATATAACAGAATTACAGTACACAAAAATAGAGTAATTCCAAAAGTAATTGTCTGATATTCAATCTCTTCATATTGGTTTAAGACATGATTCTCTATCCCGGATTTATCACACTTGAAGACCAATGGTGCCACAACAGAAGATGTTATCAGCGAGGTGAGGAGAATACAATTTTTACTTCATTATTAACATTCTGGTGAAAACTAATAATTTTTGTTAACTTCGCAGACCAGAGTGTTTGCTGTTGCTATTTTGCATAACTTGTTTCATTGTACACATTCATGTATGTCATTCATGTGCGCAGTTACCGGATCTGGAACTTTTAGCTTTATTCCCCTGGGAAGTTTTTACAATTTCCCAACGCAATATGAGCCCATTGTAGATAAAAATGGAGCGTACATAATATGCAGTGGTGTATTATGTACTATTTAGCCCCTGAAGATATATGTCAACCATTTTTATCTTGCCTGTAGAACGTTGCCTATATTTTAGTTTCGTTGCTTTTGACGCAGTTGGAAAAATATCGTCACCGGACAAATTATGATTTAAAAAGTGGTAAATATGAGGAAACATTCATCAGATAACATAAAATGCCTTATTTCCAGTATCCTTATTCAATGGGAAACATTTAAGTTTCAAATAAGGCCTTATCCACTTATTTTTTAATTTAATTGAAAAACAGTACGGGACAAAGCATAATTCCCTAGTGTTATCTGAGTAATTATCGTAGTACAATTGTCTTCATCTGTTTGATGCCATGATCATTGCAAGCCTAGAAACTGAACTGGATAGGACATTTATATCCAAATAATATCAACTATTAATTAGGAGCCAATTGTCATTAAACATAAATTTATGCTCTACAGACTACTTGTTTCTAATTATGACAATTTTTGTACACAGGCAACCAAAGAGGAAAGGGCATAGAAAGATGGAAATTGCGAGTGATAACAGCCTATGTTTCTTGCAAAAACATTACTTATTTAAGCTATGAAGCTTACCTTTATTTCCACTCCATTACTTTCTTCATCTCTACAGGTTTTAAATATAGACAACATTATATAGGAATTTTTAAATACATACATACATACCTAATTAAAGAAAGAAATATTAAATATATATCGCTTGCCAGCTATACTACTTTTATTGGAGAATGCATGCAAAAAGCTTGGAGGATTATACCTAGATATACCTGACTGTGAATATAAATGTGTTCATTTACATTTGTTAGTTCCGTGCAAATGTATGTCGGTAAAACATGAAGTTACGAACAGCCAGAGAACTAAACACAAAAGTAATACACACGCAGAGCAGTCAAGACAATGTACTGAATTCACTCAAATGGAAGTAGTCAACAGTAGAGGCAAGCTAAATATAAATATTTTACGTAAATGCCCGCCTATTTTATCTGCAGACCACTGAAGTAACTTTGAAAACAATGGACGGTTTTCATTTCATTTCATGACCAACGAAAGAGAAACAATTTTAAAATTGAAATAAACTGCTAGCAAACGAAATAAGAAATATGCGCCATGAAACTGCTTGCGTAGCAAACTAGTCAGACGTGGTGAATGTTTGGCTAGCACCTTGTTACAACCCTGGTTCCGTTGAGGAATGAACTCATTCTGTTCTATTTCAGTAAATTAAAATGATCAGCCCAGCTTTCACCCAAGCTACGTATTTGGACAATCCATCAACGCTTTTTTTAGAGTTGATTGTCTGAAATGAACATTTGACCCCACCTTCTTCCCCCGTCCTTCTTTGAAAATCAATAACTTTTATAAGCAAGCTCGGCAATAGCTGCCTTTAAGTAAGATTAAAAATTGGTCAGTCAAGCCGTTTCAAAGAAAAGGAACAGACAGGCAGACTCGCCAATACCCTCAAGAATAAACTGGTGCAAATATTAATAATGCACGTGAAAGCATACAACCATCTACACACCCACGGACCCATATGGATGAAAACACCTTTTAACTACATATTATTATCAACACAAACTCCAACAATGTGAAATGTTCACTAAATATGAAATGAGGTCTGCAGCTGATGGTTCCACCAGTAAGCAGCGTGGTTTCTTCTCTCCAACTAGCAGAAAAATTGCCAAAAGTCGGCTTTCTCTGTGTTCCGGTTTTTGTATTAAAGGATGTGGTAAAATCAAATATATCGGACAGCAAACAATTCTCTATGTTATCCCAACAATACTCTCGTTCCAATTTACTCTCCTGTAATACTCTAAGTACACACGAAATTGTACAAAGAATGAATAAAAATGCCAGAACATATTATAACAATTCACACACACAACTAGTTATAATAAATGTGTACGTTTTATTCGCAATTTTATATTCTCATGCAGAAGAGCCGTGCATACAAATTCGACCAAGTGTGGTTTTTCGATTTGGTGGCTCGTTCATCTGTTTCTGTTGAGTATAAGTATAGTATTGTGTGTGTGGACAAGGACATAAATTTTACTTGAACAAAGCACCCAGTTCTAACTCTTGTCAGTTTAATCATTGGAAATGCATAGTGCTACATATAGAACCTTTTCTTCACATTTACTTCACCAACAGCTTTTACTTCTAGTTCTGTTGTCCGAACCGAAAAACCCCATCATCCATTTTCCCTGCATTATGGCTGTTATAAAAGTAGAATGTGTGGGGAGCAAGCCCTTGAGTAATACATCATGTTGCCAAGCTATATATGGCGGTGGTGAACTTCTGAAAGTGATGTGGACAGCACAACCCCTTGTTGAAAGGAGATTTTGCACAAGCACAGAGAGATGAAGGAAGGAACTGAAGAAAATGAGAATCTTGCTGTGTTTGTGTTTTCAAGCACAGTTTTTGTTTCTTTGGGTTTGCTACCGCAAGTAATCAGTAGAGTTAATAATTTCGCAGTAATTAGCTTTCTCTCTTGGTACATCTATGTATAGACATTCATACGTTACGCATTACTATCGTGAAGTAAATTTCAATTTCTCTCCTTTTTTCTGGTCCTGAAAGGGAAGCTATTTAATCCTTATTATTTGGGAAGAGTCACAAAGTCTATTCCAGTCATTGAAGCGACAATCGTAGGATAAATAAAGTAAATTGTATTTACTTTTACCCGCGGATTTGGCGTCTTCAAATATTTACATGACAAATAGAGCGACTTCATTTTTATAAACTTCAAAAGTTTTCCGTTGACATATATATTTCTACTTTCATGTATATTTTTACCACGATTTCAGCCTTCAACTTTGTCCATGCCATATTTTATTTATGAAGGCCAATTATCAAATAAAAAACATACATCAGTTAGTTGCAAGCCTCCCTGTGGAAGTTGAACTGTAGTTAAAAATATTTCGTAGAGGGAAAGCATACAAAAAATAAGACATTTCAAGATGGGATTCATTGATTCTTTCCGTTGGTAGACATTTACGAATGGAGTGTAATAACAGTAATAAATAAAAAGTATTCAGAAGCAATCCAGGAGCTGTATACAGAAAAGTCTTGAGTCCCTGGATCATCCATAGAATAACAATAAACCATTGCCTATTATGAAACTGTAGATCTGTGATTTACAGAATAAGTTTCTTTTCATCCGTCGGAAAGAGACAAGAATACTGACTGGATTTTCTGGGCTTCCATAATTTCCTTCTATGCTCTATATCCAATCTTGAACTCATATCCGTTTCGTCTTCTTGACCAGTGTCTTTTATCATCTTTGTTGAGCTTGAAGCAATACATAATGCATGAAGTCACCACGACTACTGTAAAAATGACTTGCCATTTCTTTTGGTCATAAATTACGACCAGCAGAGAGTAACTCTACACATTGTATATTTAAATAAACACATAAAACTGATAATGCCACTGTAGGGCTTAGCACTATCAATTCGCAACAGATGTATGTCCCGCCATGGAAAATCCGATTTTTACAAGAAGTAAACCTTTCTACCTTTATTTCACTTTCTCCGTTATGTAGTATCGAGCATTGTTTGTAGAAAGTCAAGATGGCAAGCTTTATGTAGATTTGTAACCCTGCTCCATACAGTATATTAGAAAATCCCTGCTCGTATAATTTTGCTGAAAAATCAATTTAAGCGTACATTTAACAGTCTTGGGCTCTGACGAATGATGCTATTAACGTCATACCATTCGCATTTTTGGTAGCAACAATTGATATAAATGCTACATTTTACTTGTAAAAGACATATAAATAGAACTATCCTATCACATTATCAGGAAATCTGGTCGAATTCCTTGATTAAGTGAACAACCCGATGAACAGGATATACGGTACCTAAGCTTTCTATAAGCTGCTTTGCTGGTCTACATTCTACATTGCTTTAAGTAATATCAAATACATTGATCACCAGCATACATCATCGCTATCATGAATCACGAAACCATGTTCTACAATGTTTGTTACGTAAAAGTTGTAAGCATAAAAAATCACTGGTAGAATAATTTGTCTGTCCGTTCGTCCATCGTAAATAATCTTTTGGTGCATATTTCATTTAGCTTCGACCCACTTGAGTCACTTCATCATTCCAAGCATGTCTGTTTTCAGTCATTGGGTCATGATAAAAAAGACAC
The DNA here is from genome assembly GCA_027743765.1 of Coecobrya sp. COE2. Taxonomy (NCBI): domain Eukaryota; kingdom Metazoa; phylum Arthropoda; class Collembola; order Entomobryomorpha; family Entomobryidae; genus Coecobrya; species Coecobrya sp. COE2. The sequence continues at coordinate 6,954 of JAHZMV010003285.1, forward strand.
CTATCGAATGTTTAACCTCATCAGTCAATTGTCCCATTCTGATTTGAAAAAAAAACAGTTTGAAAACAATATGGATAAATTCATCATCGTCGTTATTTTAATTTTCAGCTATGTATTTATGGACGCCATTAAAACGGATTTATTTGTTTATATGTGTGATAATTGATGATACATGATCTCATTTTATGTACTAAATATCTTGGGAATTCTATTTACACGAAAAACAGGATAACATACATACAAATACAGAAATTTTATCATTGCTGGTTTCTTCCTCGTAGGCGTCACGTCACATTACACAAGTCCATCCACCTACTTTGCTGCATTGCATGTTACATGCAACAAAAATGTCTAGTAAAAAGTGTAACATGTGTACAAATTTTAGGTAATTTTCTTTATTTACATTTCCGAAATGCGATACACATTAAGGCAAACAGAGAGAAAGGAAGTCATTCCAAGGAGTACAAAGAAACCATCACTCACAATCACCTCATTGTATGTGCACAGAATTGTAAAACATCAGCTCAACGTGATGTATCAGATCCGACCCAACGTAAACACTTGCTTTTCAAACAAGATTTCCCTTTTAGAGACCAACCGTCAAGAAAATAAACGCAAGTAAATTTGTGCAATGTACGTTCACATTAAGTAAACATATCCATTGCCGTATTGGCAGATTCTCTCTCGTTGTCTCGGCTCATAGCCCGTGAAACCTAAATAGATTACCGAGAGGTATGCTCACTGTAGTACATTTGAAACGAAATGTTAGTGCGAACTATTGTGTTTTCTTTGAAAGCAATATATTTTCCTGATGATACGGTAGATCTAACAAAGTAGTAATAACGGTAACACCACCAAAACTTTCACTGCTTTCATAGAGGGGTAGTGTGGTGGTAGTGGTGAAGATCTAGTCAACATCAGCAAAATTTATGTATAATTCATATGGTGTCTGCCTCCCAAAACAAAATAATACAACTTTCAGAAAACAACAATGAAATTTGCAACTACTGCCATGCCAGTCGTCACAAATAAAGAAACCGGTTGGGTTTTCGGTATTATTATTATTATTTTATTATTATTATTATGTATACAGATATTGCAGTTGAATTTCCTTTGAACATAACTGCATGTCCCTGTGACTGTGAGAAGTGGTTGGTTGAGTAAGTGAGATGAGAACATCACATAGAAGACCCCAGGAGTGTACTTCAAAAAACAGGAAGCATATGATATGATAGTACAAAGAACACCCGAAATAACCGCACTGGTGCTATATAGTCTTGTAGCACCGTATCACCATCAGCAATGAACTTATTCCTTTCACCAAGTCCATTCCACATTATACAACAAAGCCACTATCAAGTCATTGAAAGGGTAATACAATGTTATATACTCTGGTTGAATTTCAAATTCCAGAAGTTTCTCTACACCTTTAGCACAGTTAAAGCTGTAAGTCGCTCCTTGTTCTAGGAGCTACTCAAAAAATCATGACGACAGGAAGAAGGTATCCACTTTCCAAGTACTTATGACGGTTGACGCTACCACTATTACTACAAAGCGAATCATCATTTTTGCAGCACATAATTTGCCATAAAATTCGAGTTGTTTGAACTTTACAAAGAAGATATTTTCGATTTTTACCTTTCTTATTCGGGAAAGTCATAAAACCAAAAGAATTTCACATCAAACTAAACCATTCCTTGGGTTGTACTTTACATCAAAACTTTAATTTCCCTTCATACAGGAAACCAATCAAATATCTTGTATTTCACGCAATGTAAATATATGGAAAGCTGGTATTACAAATACTTTGCTTTTGGCAAAAAAAAGTTTTGAAATTTGTTGCTTTGATAAAGAAAACAGGCAATAAATGAATTGATTTATTTCAACTGTTCCATCAACTGAAATCACCCGTTCAATAATAAATTCACTGCCATTCAACGGTGCATTTAAGTATTCACGTGGTTTTCATTCAGTGTTCCTGTTCTTCTTTTCATGTGTGCAGCCAGTCTTACACAACAAAGTCGTGTCGTGCTGGCATTATGCTCCTGCCATTAAAACGGTCAGTGGAGTATATAAAACCAGAATTGCAATAAAATGGAACAAGAAATGTATAACACTTAAATGGTCGGGAAAGAGTGAGATGCAATCATGTCTTTGTCTTATATCATCATATAATTTCACGTTCCCTTTTATACTGACGCTCATTATTACATTCATTGTGGAAAAGAAGCACTTTCATCAACGATAAAGTAGCTTTCACTCCTTCAACCCAAGTCAAGAAGAGGAGGATAAAGTATAAAGCACCAAAACATTTAAAAGGAACAAAATGTGCGCTATCAGTAAGAGAAAGTAATAAGAAAGGGAAAGACCTCTCGGCAGAAACAGTACTTCAGTCAGCCGTATGTACTAAAAGGAATTGCATGTATTTTCACAATGAAAACCCCTTACAAAATATCACAATGATAACGTATATAAAAGACCTTAGAGTTATACTTGCATAATGTATTACGCATAGCCATCTTCTGTTAAAGTGGAGAGGCCGATGAGGAGTGGTGAGTGAAAATAAAATGTACAAGCAGAAAGAGTTCAAGTCAGCCAACATAGCAGCGTTGAACCATCTTCGTAAAGTTGCAGACAAAAGGATAGATTAATGAGCATCTTGTAACAGAGTAATAATATTAAAATATCATCTGAGAAAATTACTATTTCTCCTTTCTCTGCGTGTTCACTGTCCCAGCGGTATAAATTTGAAGTGGTGTGTTCTCTGTCTTCCGCTCGCTCTCTTACTATCCCTTGTCATCTTTTATGTAGACTTACATTTCTTCAAAATGTCTCTCAACTTCATAAACTCCGTTTCATCCGCGTATTCAAATGTGAGCGAGTTGGGGGTCCGGAGAAAGAAGATCAAAACCGTACAACAATATGAATTTCATCATAAGACAGTGGAACTCCGCCTACATATTCTCTCAACTTGGGATTAATACTCGATGCTGAAGTCAAGTCATCGATGATGTAAAATGTACCGTCTCCAGACTAGCTGAACAAGGAAAGTTCCTTCATTTAGTATTGCCGGTGGTATAAAAAATGTTTAGTTTTATATGATTCCGTATTGTCACATCTTATATAGCCAAGAGAGGGATATTTCATTTCCAATCAAAGTACATAAATCATTTCCTATCATTAATACACCTATGTATGCCATTCATAATAGTACGTTACGTATAATACAGCAGCATTCTAAGTCCCAAATATTAATTTTTTGCTGTGGTTGCTTCGACCGGAGAGTTATCTTTACCCAAACCTCCAATGTAATATATATAATGGAGAATAAAGCAGATTCGAGGTAAACATATCGTTCTGTATTTATTATTACTATTATAATTCCTTCTTTGGGAATTCCAATTCATTCAAACGTAGAAAATCTATCTTCTCTGGTGAAATGGATTTCTGTTTCAGCTTCAAACAACTACGCCATAAAATTGTAACCTCCAAGGGCCCATTATGATATAGTAAGGAAGGATGACAAAGAAAGTTTGCGTCAGGAGAAAGAAAGAATATTGTATAAGTATTCTCCTGATTCATTAGAACAAGTGCACTTAAAATTTCGATACGGTCTTGTAGAACTTTACTAACATTTTCATTTTATGGGGTTATCTGTAATAGAAGGGGTACCTTCCACTAACTTTTAAAACTTTTAATTTTGAAAGTAATCTTTGAAATTGACACACAAAGCGTATTTTATTAGCGTCAAAAGTTTACTTCTGTCACCGACGTAATTTTTATGGAGTCGAAACTCACAACCCATTGGTAATATTGGAATGACATACGGCTGTTGTATGATAGACATTATCAGCAAGACTTGATTTCAAACTATGACTCATCTACACTTAAAATGAATTCCAAGTGGTAACTCGAACAGTTATTGTTAGCTAAGGTTTGTAACTGAATACATAGAAAATCCGTCTTAAGCGCTGCGTACTTGCTTAGTCTCATCAAGAATAGATATAATATTCTAGTTCCTCGCTAGAAACTATCCCAGCCCGGCTACCTCCAGCAGAATTTGAATGCAAATATATCCAGGAAAGTAAATGCTCAGTGAAGTGAAAGTAAATCCAATAATGTGAAATAAATCTAGCTTTGCTCATTTCAGTTTGGTAGCCTGGAAAAATAATACTACCCCTGTATAGAACCGGTATCCGATACAAGGGCTTCGTATAAGACCGTCAGATTGGTTTACAGATGTGAACCGTCCAACTCCCTGTAACAAGAGCTGTTAGGTTTTTATGCACGACTCACTTAGAATTTAGAACCGTTTGTTTGTTTAGCATTGCGGCAGTGTGTGCTCTAATTAAAGTCGTTCTTTCGATCTATGCATTTGGTGACACAACAACAGCAAAGTTAGTCGTTTGCTTGGTATAATGCTCATTATCGCTATCATCAGCACAAATACTATTATATAAGATTGAAATTGGAATGTATAAGATGTGTCCACTGAAACGCTCGGCTTCCGAAAGGAACTACACCTACTTGTTTATAATATCTCTACAGAATCTTTTCTCCTCATCGACCATGAATTAGATGCTGGCCGTACAATTCTTAATGGGCTATTCGCTACATTGCACTATTCCAAGTTGTTATTTCCATTTGTCTCGTTTCCAATTCATACCAGTTTTAACTACATAATATTATTAGCTAGAATTCCCTTTTCATATTATCACTGAAATAACATATCAACGAGCCTTTTCTGGAATTGGAACCAATATTCAGATAACGTATCCCTCATGACTTCCACTCTCTCGCCCTTTCCCTTACGGTTTTGTGTACAAGCTGGGACAGTAGTAGTGTAGGCTGTGTTGCTGTGTGTGAACAAACAAAAAGCGCTGGCTGTGCCGTTTGTGCTATTATTAGTGTCCGCTTCAGTATTTCATACTTTCTTATATCGATGCTAATACCGGAAGCCAGTGTATAGGGCTTTGCGTCTGTCTGTCTGTTTCTCTGAAATCTCTGTCACGGTTTAGTGATTCTTTTTCCCAACTTGTGATGTCAAGACAAAAGAAAGTTTACATGCCATATATCTAAAGTTGACGCGATAATCTGTATCCTACTGAATGAAAGAAGGGCTTTTCACTTTTATTGAAAGTTGGAGGACTTTAAAACAGCATATGGCTTTGATGAACGTGTTGTTGATGGGATATTCCGGTTTTTTGAGGATTATTTTTGATAGGAAGCTGGGATTACATGTTTCCGATACGCTATGAATATCTGTTGGAAATGATCATTTTAAACCACCTAACGTGCTCACAGTAACAGTCACACACAATGATATGCATTTGGAGAACAAGCAATAACCAACATAACACGTAAAGAGATGAACAGATGTGTGTAATATAGGGCTACAGAGTGTAAACATGCCATATATCTAAAGTTGACGCGACAATCTGTATCCTACTGAATGAAAGAAGGGCTTTTCACTTTTATTGAAAGTTTGAGGACTTTAAAACAGCATATGGCTTTGATGAACGTGTTGTTGATGGGATATTCCGGGTTTTTTGAGGATTATTTTTGAGAGGAAGCAGGGATTACATGTTTCCGATACGCTATGAATATCTGTTGGAAATGATAATTTTAAACCACCTAACGTGCTCACAGGAACAGTCACACACAATGATATGCATTTGGAGAACAAGCAATAACCAACATAACACGTAAAGAGATGAACAGATGTGTGTAATATAGGGCTACAGAGTGTATGTAATCGCTTTTTAAATTAATTGAAGCGATCCAACAAAATGTTCATTTTCGGACATAAGGATATATTATGGTGAAAAGTTCCCATTCAAGCATGAAATGAAATATCATAAAGTAGTCTAATGAATACCTAATGATGGAAATTGGTATACCAAACACTGACAATTCATTAATTCTGATTACTATTGCTGAATCATGGATAGTTGTAGTTCGTGTACAATTTTGTATACATAATTTTCTCCTTCTCTGAATAACAATGTATACTGGCAAGGCGCAAGGCAAACACAATTACCTACATTACGAAACAACCTGCAATGAAAATGAGTGTACGAAAGTGAAATCAGATACATAATACCACTGATCATATTGGTTGATTTATGGAAGCGACGATTATGCACTGCTGAATATTTTATAGTTGACAGCTATTTTGTGTTGTATATTTAGTATATTCCACGGGCATATAAATTCGGAAACACAATCAGTCTATATAATTACACAAAATAAAAGACCATGGCCATGGATCGGAAAATGATGATAATAGTAGTATTTTTA
>JAHZMV010003286.1:0-16253 GCA_027743765.1 Coecobrya sp. COE2
TACCAACAGTTTTCTTGGTCTCATTTAACTTCATTGAGTCATTGATACTTGCAACTGCTCCCAGGTTGTCCTTTTGCTTTTGTGTATTTGCTTTAAACGGGATGACTGAAACGGTGCTGTCACTGTGTACAATAAGTATATTATGTTTTTAAATCAACAACAAAAACTGTCCAATAACAAAACAAAAAGCTCATCAGTATGACTTACGTCTGCTTCAGGTAGGTCATCCAAGCGATCAGGTTTTCTGATGGCACCAAATCACATTTATTCAAAACCATTAAAAGCTTTTTGTCACTTTGAAGGCGAACAGCCTCTTCCGCTTCTTGGCTTCTCGTTCCCAATGGGTCTCTAGCGTCCAGAACCTCAATGACAACGTCGGAGTCACTTACAACCTATTATATAAAGACAAAAAATTTATAACGTCATAATTATAAGATTCGTGACAAAGGTATTAAATTACACCCTCAATTACTACAACAGTACCTGCTGAAATTGCCTGTAAAATGCTTTCAAACTCGCATCTCCTTGACTTTTCGCTTGCTCAATCTTTTCAAATTGATATCCCCGTTCTTGAGCCTTCTTTATCAAATCCTCAAAGGTCATCCCCGGTTTTCCGCCAAGTTTGCTTGACTCTCCAGATGTCATCCGCTTATCCTGATCATTGGAACCAGCCTTTTTGTCTGCCTTCATCTTTTCCTTTTTCGCCTTCCTTTCCTCTTTAATTAACTCCCTTTTCCGAAATTTTTCTTGCTTCACATTCTCCTTCAAGAAGGCAGCTTCCGCCAAAATTTTATCTTTGAATGGACACTCTCCCGGAACAATTATTAACCGCTTTCCCCCACCACCTTTCTTCTTTGACTTTTCAATCTTCTGAACAAAATCAAAACATCCACATTAATTCAACATTAACAGTAATCAAACATTAAACTACTCATAGTAAACAATTTAATCCTTTTCAATAATACTGTCTTACTCAGCATTTGTTTCACCATCTTGACGAACTAGAGGTGGTCAGCCAGTAACTTCAATTAAATCACCAAAACAAATCTCACGTCAACAAAGTCAGCGTTTAGCCGCAGCTCTACACTTTTAAATATATTTAGTATTGGATTATTGGATGATATATGAAGATAATGCAAATTAAACACTGCCGATAATTACACTTCTTATTGAACAATTTAATCACTAATTTTATTTAAATCTTTAATTAATTATCAAGAAAACATTGCATGCACACGTGCTTCTGAGTAGACAGATGCATGTCGTGTGAGCTTCACCGTGCATGCCCCTCTGCAATCTCACAGGAGCTCTGAATCCCGCATCCGTCCACTTCACCCCAGAGCTCTTAGACATTCACTGTCCAGCATTTGCTTATTTTCTTATTTTTAAGGCTCCTATGTGATGTTTTAATTATGATTAGTTTTTAATGATTGATTTAGTCCACCCCTTCGAATCTCGGTGGAGGGATGTCCGGAGCATAATCTGATGCATGTGCCAAAATTAGGGCCTATAATATGTAATGAAAAATAAGGTTAAATTGTTAAATGTCATTTATGTCAAGGTTTTAATGAATAATTATGTATGATTTGTTAAAATGTTGGATTTGTCACCTGAAATATCCACGATTGATTTTCAATAGCTTTAAAAATTAAGTTGTGATTGGTTGCTTTCATTAAGTCTTCCGAGACGCTTAAACCTTTATGTGCGTCGTGTTGTAAGAGCGCCCAGTCTAAATCCATCTCTTTAATTGACTATAAAATTAAATAAGATCAATTAAGATCAAACTATTTTGTTTCATATATATGCAATTTACTATATAACATGGGGAAGAACCTTCAAATTAATTTGTAGTGTATATGAAGAAGGTGTTGAAGAGTTGTCCAAGCAGGTTGAAAGACAATGACTTCTATAGAGGGCATCGCTAATGCTTTCAAATTGTTTAATTTCCGTATTGTTCCTTGAAGAAAGTTTAATCCCTTTCTCCCAAGATGACAGATTTGCTAATTGCTTGAAATGCCATATTATTGATTTTTTTAGGTTAACATTACTCATAGATAAAGGAAATTAATTTTGTCTCATAATACCCCATATTGAAGATAACGTAGATGCATTCCAATTGTCGGTAACAGGGTAAAGTAGGTATTAAGCATTATGCAATTTTCTGGAACACTAATGCAAGTGATTATTAAACGTCTTAAGAATCCATATTTTTCAAAGAGGGTGAACATTTCGGCATATGCAAGTGCTGGAGTATATTCCTCGGAAGAGATTACAACAACTGGACAAGTGCATCCGGTAGCAAATCTTTCCACAGCGTATTGGTTCCAAGAGGGAGAATTAACAAATATTATATCCGTGGCTGCTCCCATGCACCTGTTTTAAAAGTGAGAAGTTGAGATGTAGCCACGATTAGATTTAGAAAATGTATATTAAATTATAAAATGTTTCAAGGGAAATCGCTTAACCTGCCAAGCATTTCCAGATTGTTAGATGATTTTTCCAACTGGTCTTCATGAACACTGCATAAAGAAGCTTTGAGCCGTTGACTGGCATGGGAAATGGAGGCTTTAATGATAGGATTGGACCAAATCAGACATATCCTTTTACCCCTGTGTGCTAATTGCTCCTTTATGAAAATAAATGCATAGATAAATAAATATTCGTTATAAAATTATACAAAAATATTTAAAGTTACCTTTTTCGTTAACTTTATTTCCGTTGCGATCCATAACAAGCTAAGAATGTCATTTCTGGTGTAACCATCAAAAGTTAACAAATCTCGTCCCTTCAGTCTACAAATTAACAATTTTTAAAAAGCATTAACAAAGCAAAGCGCTCATACTATGCTATACAAATATTAATTAATAAACCCTCATTTAAAAAAACTAACGTTTGGTACACAGTTTTTCCAATCTCAGAAGTTGAGGTTGTTAGCTTTTTGTTATTATTACTGTAATTTCTTGAGATGTTCCTTTTGCCGTGACCGGGAAGTAGTCGAAAAGCTTTCGTAACATGCGAATAAAATGACATCCTAAAATCAAAAATATAGTTAAGTAACATAAATTAAAACAGGAAAATAGAGTACGATGCAGAGGGAATGTACCTACATTTATGTTAATATAAATGTACGTTGTCAATTCTTAACTTTTCATTTACACAAGTTGTCATTTGTTTATATTCTACCGGTCCCAGATTTTAAACATTCAATTTCAGATTTATTTCTTCCTTTTAAATCAACTGGTAAGTTTTATAATCATGTTCTATTTGTTCTATAATATGACTTTTATACAAATTAATGCAGTTGCAGTTTTAGAAAAAATGGCAATTTATGTTATTACATTTTATTGTTACATGGACTATGGACTATTTTTTGGATCTAATTAGGTATATAACTACCAATAGTGAATATTGTGTGTACTTTGTACATTAAATGATTGATTAGATAAAATACCAAATGTCCATCTACTCTTGTTCATAAAAATTAAATAAGCACACATATATTATTATAGTAGTCTATCTTTGTCTTTTTGTTCCAGTCACATTATAATCATTATAATGTATCAATTTAAGTTATATTGGACATTGAATTATCCAGGTGTGCATACTATTTTCTGTAAAGTTTTACTTTACATGCCAATTTTGCATAGAAGATACATAGAAATGAGATAATGCCAAATGATTGATATGATTTTTGGTGACAGACATATTCGTTATAAAACTCAGGCTTATTATTAATCTCTGCAGAAACTTCCAATTATTAACAGCACATTATCAACGAGCAGTTCGAAGGAGAAGCTCATACATATTTAAAGCTCCCTGTGTTTTTATTTTTTTAAAGCCACCAGATTACAAACTAACGATGAAGAACATTTTAATTATTTTTATGGCCTTTGGTCTAGCATCCGCAGAGCTTGACCTAAAGCGATCCGTTGATCGAATTACGGCCCAAATAGAGGTCACAAAGACTAATGTTTCCGACTGGACGAAACTCCCCGTTATCCTTGACATGGCCATGAATTGTCTTGTTAACGGAGTCGAATTGGTCAAGGTTAAATCAAACGGGTTGCCCAGTAATTTAAATTACATTGAGAGCGTCCAGGCAGTGTCACTGGCACAAGCACTCATTAAGGTCGACTGGACTGAGGTGTCAGCAAAACGGTCTAGTATTGAACCAAACGCAGACGACGCAATATGGGAAGACTTGAAAGCATTCATGAAGACTCCGAAATTTGATACAATTCACAATCATCTTTGGAAAAATCCTGAGTTTCTTGATGTAAGTCTTTTTTTACATATTCTATTTGGTTTCATCAATGAAATAATTGATTTTTATTGTTAAATATTTGTGACATTAATTATTATGATTTTTAAAACACAAATACAATTTTTCATTTCAGCTTTTGGAATTAATACGCAAATCAAATTACGCCACCTTATATGAGGCAATTAAGCAATTTTACACTGATATGGAGAGATCAGACTTGGTGGGCGATATCGGACCTCCCACTGCTCAATCGGCTCAAGCTGCAAGGAGGACTGCAAATGCTCCAAAAATTGCTGCTTCAACCAATTTTCCAGAAATTACCTTTAATTCAGCCGTAATTAGTGCTGATCCTAAATGCAATCTGCAATACCTCCTCTCCATACTTCAAGTACTTAACCAATCCAACATTCACCATGTTATTAAAATATTTTTCTTCGCTTTCCAAGAATTCATTGGGAATGCTGCAATGCACGTACTTGTCATGAAAGTTGCGGAGCCACAAAAGGGTGAATTGTTTGATAGCACACTTGCTCTGCCGGAAATGAGCGAAATGTTACCCTTGGTTCACAGATTGGTACTTCAGGAGCCGAACATCGTTCAAATTAATGAAATTGTTCGTCAACTTACGGGATTAACTATTGAAAATATGGAGCTGTTCAAATATGTCATTAGCCTTATAAAGTATATTTTATGGAATCATCCATTCCCAGCATAAGCTTAAATAAAATCATATTGTCACCGTTCTTGAAGAATATTAACTTGTAACTTTTCAGCATTCAAATTCATCCCCTCAGTACATTTAACTATATGTACATTATAAGTTTATTTTCCACACTACCAAAGAGCGAATAAAAATTTCAATTAATTTAATTATTATATAAAAGTCGCAAGCTATTCTTTGAAAAATCGCATTTCATTCCTTTAAGGCATTAATCATTAGCTTAATTTTGACCTTTGAAGTACGACCCTTTTCCCTTCATTTTCCTAAATTACGTCAACACTACTACCATATAATCTCACTCTTGTCATATAAGTCTATGATAACTTTTTTACTTGATCTTTGATCGATAATCAAAGTAAACATACTCATCATCGGAAAAGCCTAAAAGAGACAACTGCATCATAATTTATTATTCATTATCTAATTTACTTCCATGATGAACAGTTTGCTTCATCCTATAAGTCACTGGGCTTGACAAACATATTGTACAGACAAAAATATTCCTTTATCGCCAAAGTGCCAATAGTTAACGTTTTAATACAATAACAAGTCAAATAATAAATCATGATTCCAATATTGATGGGCTGTAGAATATTAATGTATGTCGATAGTCAGGAAGGACGAGACGAAGGTGATTAGATAACAATGGCATGAATAAGGGACACGAAAGAGATATGTCAAGAACCAGTAAAGTTAATTACATATCGATGTACCAATTTTTTCGTCATCCGTAAATTACATATAATTTGTCAATACATCAGTCCCTAAACGCTTAATCGCGCTCAAAAAAATCAGCAACAGGTTTATGATTTTGGAAACAAATTGAATTGAATGGTTTACTGCCTACAATGAACTGTCAAACTGTGGATTTTGATATGAGAAAATAATATAGTCAAGAGTTGGAACTTTTAGAAATATGCTCATGTAATTTACAATTCATGTAACTGTTTTTATATTCATAACGGGTATTGGTTTTGCCTCGCTAGTCACCACCACATCAATTATTGCTCTCATATCCCTACGTCACCCACGTAAGTTTTTGATAACTTGATAGTAAGTAGGTTTAACAATTTATTTAAGATGAACATCAAATTGCTTTTTGTATTTACCGTTTTTGTGATGCTAATTTTTGGAAGGATTTCTAATGCTAAGATACATAGCTGATACTTTGAACTTTGAAGGTTACCCTATGACCAATTTAAGGACAAGTTTAACCTTGACATTGACAAGTTTTCAGACATTGACTTTCCGTACAAACTCTCTTAAAACAAGCCCATGACGCATTAATTGATAATCCCTTCTGGAATTCATTATTTATTGTAATTAAGCAGGCTGTAGGCGCGGATTTTGTTTAGATAATCCTTATGATTTTATTTTTTCCCTTGTTGAGTTGAGTTGTGGGGAACGTAATTTCTTTCATCAACAAGTTGCAATCTGTGACATTAATCATTCTTACTTAAAATGTTGGTTGAATTAAAATACAGTGATTTCATTTGATAAAAATAACCATTCGTTTGATGTAATATAAAAATCATTTAAAGGGTTTTTTCCTGATTTCTAAATTCAGTGAAATTGCTCAATTTGTAAATGTCACTCAAAATTCATGCGCATTAATTCCATGATTATCATTTCACACCTGCTTTGATTTTGATAACATCATGATGAATTCTATATATTTGATTCTTATCACTTAACCACCTGTCCTGTCTTAAGTCCTTGGCTAAAAAATATTTCATATCATAACATAGGCAAATAATTTTTCCAACATATTTCCATGTAATTTAGCTATGTATTTTCCAATGACACATTTTTCCGTCTCATCATCTCGCATTCATTTTACGTGATTCATGCTTGCTTATCGACCAATTAATCAATCAACATCAACCATATTCCGTTTGAGAACACTGGAACAAAGATCATATTCGCGACAATGGGCCAAGCGTTAAAGTAGTCGCGACCAATTACACGAGTGCACATAAGGATCTGTCTCGTTGGATATTGGACTTTTGCGTTATCTAATTACAGGGTTCAACGTGTCACGATAAGAATTGTTTTTCGTACAGATTATCTACACAAAATTGATTTTTTCACAGGTATGCAGCATATAATTTTATAATACCACCAGTCAGTATTTTATACTCGCGTAATTAAAACTTGCATTAATTCATGAAAGTATGACAAATAACATCTAACAGTGCAATCATATTAAGTTGATGCAAGCAACCAAAGGTGATCTTCTTCACCACGAACTTAACTGGCATTTTGAAAACTGAAAGTCACATCGAAATCAGATTTACAAGGTAAACATTTTCAATGCTTCAAAGTTTATATTTTTTTCCAGTTTTTGTTATCGTATTATGAAAAACATAATTTAAAATATTTTGTAGATTCATTGGAGACCCTGATACTGACCACGCAAACCGCAATCATGCAACTATCGTGGCATTTGAAATGTGCAGGAGCTCTTCTAATTGCGACTGTATACTGTTGTTCTGCCAGTTCAGTTAGCAGCAGCATTAGTTAGTATAACCACAAATAATAGTCTATAATTTTTAGATCACATTTATTAAGCGTAATTTTATATTATTTTAATTATTTGTTTCCATTAATACATAGGAAGGGCCCCTGTAAACCCGATAGATGTTTCAGTACCTCTCGGTAAAATTGGGGCAAGGCTGGACACTTTGATGACTAGAGGCTTAAATCTAACGTTATTAGTTGAGACTCTACGTATCGTACTGGAGGACTGCTTGCCTTCAAACGAAACAAGTGAAAAATTTGCCTCTGTTGAAATTCCTGATGACCTTAAAACTAAGGCTGCATCGTATTTGTTGGACTACACTACCATGCTGCCTGTAGAAATTATAAGTGCGTATTGCAAAAGTCCAGATTTCAAAGAAATACATAATTTTCTCTGGGTCGACGGACCGCAATTTAATGATGTAAAAATTAACATAGACACCTTATCAAATATTACCAATGCTGAAATTTATGCATGTTTCAACAAGAGTATCTTTTTAATTTAGGTGATTAAATTCTTGGCTCTACATGGTATGTCATCTGTATATATTAGCGCCAAAGCGGTCTATGCGTATTATGACTGTCCGCAAGAACTTATCGATTCAATTCCAAGCGGCCCTCCAGATCAGACCAGATCATCTAACAAACAGTCATCCAATATTAGAGATCAAGTGATTTCAGGAGCAGAAAAAGAGCTCCAATTGCCATTTGCAGGGGAATGCAACATTTTAGCAATTTTGATGAATTTGCTAAAATCTGGAATTATTGAATTGCTGCAACTTTTGGAAAGTCTTATAGCGCAAATCACCCAAAACCCATCCATGCATTTTTTGGTACAACACTTTATTCAACGCCTTAAATAAGTCGCCATCTGCAAATTTTGCTGGTGGTGCATTATTGCTTATCCTGAAGTCAGAATATAAGAAAATCCTAACTTTGATCTCTTTTTATTTAAATAGATTGGAAAAATCCAGGAGCCCATTAAGGGACCCGGATTCAGGGAGTTTCGTCTATTAGCACCTGTCCGAAGATTGTGGGTTGTGATACATAAAGCTATCATCAGTGAACCAGTCATATCTTGGATTCTTGATCTTGTGGAGACTGTGACAGGATTGAATTTGAAGGAAGGCAACCTTATCGACACAGTTTTAAATATTGTGGAAGCCCTTTTGTGGCATAGGTACGACCCGGTCCCACCCTCAACCGGGGCTATACAATATGCACATGAGAAATCTGTCGCTTTTAGTAACTATGCCAAATAACGCTAAAGTTTCATGAGCTAAATGTATTCTTTCTTTAGCTTAATCATTCAGAAACGCAAGTTATTTGAACGAATCATTATAATATTTATGGCCCTTTAGCTCACTTAAATTAACTGAATAAAAACCGTTTTCAACAATACAGTATACTTTTTTATTTTCCATTGAATTGCATTACAAAAGACGCATGATCGTGCATGAGAGTATAGAAAACTGTTGTAAGAAACAAAATAATAATACATAATTCCCATCAGAATTCAAAAACATGAGAGAAAGGTCCGTTTGTGTCCATTTGCAAAATCTGTCTAGCTCCATATACACCAGATTTAACTTCACCGGACCACCCTTGAGTATCTTTATAATCTTTAACCGCCTGAACAAAAGTGTCAAATAGTTGAGAGCCCAACTCTTTCGATACAAGCCCATGGTACTGCGCAGTATTCCCTTTCAACTTTCCCCCAAGTGTGGCTTGCGGAATGACGAGAATATCATAATTGCAATCTAATACAGATTTCCTACGCACACTTTCCCCAGCCGTTGGTAATGATGGCTCGCATAATTTTACATTCATGACCGATTTCACTGAAACAAATATTGGAAAATGTGCAAGAATCAGTTTTATCATTTATGACTTAGGATACGGTGTATATATAACCATACAATATTTTTAAACTGACCGATAGAATTGATTCGATCAAGGGATGCTCCTTGGAGAAAGCACACGAAGACAACCATGCCTGCGTTAATTGACACGGGCTTATCTTCCGTGTCAAACTTTAAATGTGCTTGCAAACATTGCTGAATTACTAATCGGCAAATTTTACTTCCACTATCTGACGATGAGGATTCTTTTGGACTAGTACCCGACATCTTATAAATGAAGCGTTTATGCTGGTTCAATTGTTAATATTTTAAATGTGCACTCCTGCAAAGAGGTGCTCAAATGGAAATATATAAATTTTCAACTTAAAAATATTGCTGCAAATATTAGCAGACTATATAATCTACTTCTACTACTATTATATTTCCTTTCCTCAGTCTATTGTAAGCCAACAAACAACAATACATTCCTAATCCACACACAATAATAATGATAGTAATAATTATAAATTGATGTTACCTATGTAGTTCAATATTGTGTGATGTCAATCAGGTTTGTTTTGTGGATAAGGCAGTGGTACCCGAGAAAATGCTTTCTTTGTTACTTGAATTGAATTGTTGTGAACATATTGCATGAAATGATTTGCACGTAACTTTAGATTAGTTGTTGTGAAACCAGAGTTATGAAATAGATATGATATTTTTTACTTTTTTGACCGGCCAAAACGGCAAGACAGCTGAATCTTGAAACTCATGCTTACTTATGCCCGCTGCAGTTTAGACACTCACTGGCAATGAAAACCCAACTTTGTGATGCAATGTGCTAGTGCTTCTTTCCACCATGTATCCTGAATCCACAGGCTTCCATATATGCAGGTTGTTTTGCACTGATCAATTGCCAAGAGTTGTTAAAAACGAAATTGTACTTTATACGCCAAGCTCAAGTGGCGTATAGCAGAGTATATCGTGAAACGGGACCATGTTTACTCCCAAAGCGAAACTTTCCCCTGGGGTGGTGAAAAGAAATGATGATGACCAGGGTCTTCGTTCCGTCATTTATCACCTTTATGATCATGATCATATCATTTTCATCCTTCTACTTTACAATATGCCAAAATTGTTTTCCTTGGTCGAGCAAAATCCAAAAATAATTTTCTGCTTATCCTTACTTCTCCCCTGTAACATTATTCTCCTTGGCGCAGGCACAGAAAGTTGGAGACAGAATGGACCGTGATCATTCATAAGGTCGTCATTGGTCCTGCGGTTACTGCGGCACTTTTACTTTGTATGCAGTAATGTACTTTACTTTGTGGCTGTCAAACTCAAAGGATTTTATAAGTGCTTATTAACCCGGTCCAGCAATATTATATAATGTATCAGCATTAACAGCATTAAAGTACACTCTACATTTCTACAACCAATATATTCATATTTCATTTTAAAAGTTTACCTGCATAATATGATAATTGATATTTATTTTAAACTTATGAAACCAATAAATCACCATCTGAATATTAGCCAGACATTATGCGACATCTTCCCGATTCTCACACTAAATTGCTGCTGATTTAACATATTTAGTAGTTAGTAGCATATATTTATGTAATTTGCAATGTTACGCAAGTGTTAACATATATTAATCACCACATTAATATTTTTGCGAATGAAAGAAACAAAGCAGATGAAAGCATTTTGATGGATACAGGTATACAACTGACATGTAAAATGCACGCTATTCTCGTTTGCTCTCCCCTATACAGCCAGAGAAGAAAATGCACGAAATGATGTACTTTTTACGAGGAGCTAATACAGATACAAGATGACTACAGGAACTAAAACCGCACTTGTGAAGATTTGGAGAATGGAGCACAAGAAGAAAGAAGAAAACCGGTTGAAAAAGCATGAGCATCTGTCAGTTGCTGGTTAGCAAGCAGTGAAATTGTACCACATACAGCATTCCGTGCGTAAGCGTACGCTTTTAAATGTTGAAATGGAGGAAATACAAGGCACATGTAAGGGATTCAGTTAAAAATTCTTTTCATGTTTGCGAATATGTTGCTGATTTAACCACTAGAATTTTCATTGCTATTTTAACATTGACAATAAAAGTACCTGAATGCGATTTTCTGTATACAATAAAACATCACGAAGATGAATTTAACATACATATATTGAACTCCATTTGGCCTGTTCGTCAATAAATCACTTCAGTTGACAAATTGATGTATTCCTATATGAAGTTCTAATTAATTATATACAGTTTCTCGCATATTTTATTTATTCAACTGCCTTCGAATTGTCACCCGCGGCAAGTAGTTCATCGAACAAAAAGTGATTTTCATGGTGTCTGTGACAAGTGCTCCACTTTGCTTCACTGCACTATATTGAGTAGCAGTTCTAACAAACACATAGGTGTATAATTTGCTTTCGTTATTAAGCTGGGATGAGCACTTTTATCTTCATGCACTTCAAAATTGCAAATAAGCAATGTTGGAGCCAAAGCTAAAACGACGATATACTTGGCCAGTAGAGCTTCTTGGAGTGATAGTTGAAGATGGAGAAGTTATAATTGGTACTGAGGAGCAGATATTCCCTAATGGTCAAATCAATTCTGATTTTATTAGTCTTCAACATCAACAAAATCTCCAGTTACAAGGCGCTAATTGTTCCCGATACCCCCATTCACCGAACATTCTTCATAGTACTGTCAACACGGAACCACATCCCTGCCCTAACGTAAACAACAATTTCGTTAAAGATAACTGTGTGTCTAAGGCTAATGAATGTGACCCTTGTATCGAAGAGGATGACGCTGAATTGCAAAAACGCTATGAAAACAGGAGCCGTTCAGATATTAGGTTATGTCAAGACGCTCGTGCCGGTGGTTCCAATGAAGCAGCCAGAGCATCTTCAAAGAGAACTCTTGATAGAAATTGTGGTGGCGGTGATGTCAGTGAGAAGTACAGTATATTTTCTCCAAGAATAATAAACATCTCTGGGTCACATGGCAGGAAACAAGTAGATCACGACTGTTGCACATGCGGTAAAAGTACAAATAATAAACGCAATACAGACTCTGATTATGTTTGTGGGGCCGATTGTGGTTTCACAGAAAGCACCAAAAGCAATTGGCTTGCTAAACATGTGCATTGCGAGAAAAATAGTACAACTTATAATGGAACGTGTTCTAATAATGCTACGGGTGATCAGGAGGAATCTCCCTGCAATGAAATTCTCCAAGTCCAAGTTTCTAGTCTTTATCCCGTCACCGAGGAAGATGTGTTTAGCAATTCAACCGAGTCAAATGCTAGCACAGAATCGAATACTAAGAAAGGCGCCGGTAAGTATGCCTCAATCAGAGCTTTAGTGAAATATTGAGTTGGCATTCATTTAACATGTACTAAAGTAAATTCGTCTGAAGAATATTATCCACATTATAATAGGGCATAAATCTTCTCAATAGCTCTTACATGCACTTGTACTTGTACCTAAATGGGGGCATTGTGAGATTTATTTCATTCCATTTCTAGTGCTTTGGAGGAGAAAGTAGAGTACCTAGGTAGATAGATATTTCATACCCAACAGAAACCCGAATTATGTCTCAATTCCTTTATAGGTAGTTCTAGTCTTTATCTAAAGGATTGTCTTATAGGATGATTGCGGCGAGCTGGAATAAAACCATTAATTTTTATTGTTGTTCTTCATACAGTTATGTACCTAATGCAACGAAATATCCAAGCATATTAGTCGTGGGATATATATTGTGAAATGCTGACGGATAGTGCTAAACTTTGGGGATATTGAGGAGGTTGCACTATGATATGTTTGTTTCCCACAACTTGTTGACCAATTTGTTCTGAGGTTTATGCAAACTTATCACATGAATGTTAATTCATAATGTTCACTCCTTGAGAAAGGCGCGGAAACGGAATATATATCTGTATAAATCCTTCCAGCTACTAACAATAAGATAATAATATGCTTTCTTTGCATGGCATAACATAATGAAGTTTAAGATACGTGTTTCCAAGCGTGAATGTGCATTATATTGCCTAAAATACTCTCATGTGGAATGATATGTATTAAGTAATCTGTTAAAGATGACAGCAAAACAATGCAAGGATAGTTTTCTCTGTATTTCGTGTGCACAAGTAGGCGAGTTAGTTCAACCGACTGAGTTTGGTAAATGATTTATAATGACTACAAATGACGGTGAATATTTTTAACAGGAGAGAGTAGGTAACATTCAGTATTCAATACCATTTACTTCTCTTTGCAACCTGTAGCAGAAAGAAAGAATTGGATGAAGATTGCATTCGTTTCGCATACGAGTGGGGTTATACTGACTTGAAGTAAGGATGGAAATTCTGCAATCATTTATGTAGGTACGTGGGTATGTTCAATGTTGTACTTGAAAAGGGTATCTTACTTGGAAAGCCTACTTATATAGAAAATTACAGTCTTACCCGGCATTCACATTAACCGACAACGAACCGGTAGCTGAAGCGTTCACATTTTTTGCTGGACATATTTATACGAGCGTACACGTACATTCACCCTTACTAGAACTTTTGTCTGTGTATACGTCAGACAACATCAAACGGAGTGGAAAAAGAATTTGTTTTTACTATTGTTGTACTTTTTGAGGTTTCCTCCTTTAGGAACGTCCGTTTCCAATTCCCAAACTTATGGTCCTTTTTACGGCTTGTGTAACAAAAGTAACTGCTGCACTTTCACTAAACTGTTTCCTATTCCATATCGGATTACGTCGAAAGCATTATACATTCTCAACAGTGCAGTGTTCACAGCAAGTATGTATACTCTTGCCATGAGTATGAGATTTTCAAAAGAACAATACGAATACGAGAATCTGCACCCACCACTTTTACCAGAATCGGACACCGGCGCTATTTCTGTGTTTGTCCGAACATATTGTAGAATACATACCAAGATAGTCTAGATGATGATATACAATAGATACATCTCATTCAGTTTCAAAATATTAATGCAATAGCTTGTATATTCATGCCTTACATCCAATCATGTTCAACTATATCATTATGTTCAAGTATTTTGAACTTGAAGGATACAAGAATGGTATTGACAACAACTATATACTAACTAATACTACTATGTTTGCAAAAAGACGATATTGGCATTATTGGAATGTACTCTGTCTGGTTTCTGTCACAAAAATTATTGCCATTTCTTTGTTGCTTTGCCGCTGGCTTATATGTGATAGATGTTACATCAAATAAATGATCAGGGGTAGACTAACGGCTTTATTCAGAGCACTCGTGTTTGCAAAATAAAAGAGAAGTTTTCTGTAGGCGTTCTCCAACCATTACTACTGCTTTCCCTCCAGGATTAGGTCAAATGTGGCAGGAGACATACATACAAAATAGACAAAAACTTAAACTACGCGTATTCTTTCCAGTAAAACTTTTTTCTGTGGACGTTCCTATAAAAGATGAATGATAGTAACACACTTTTCATATTTTGTTAAATATTACTAGAATTCTTCAACACTACACACCAGCAGTCAGTTCTTGACTCATAAAATATTATGTTAGACTATTAGAATTATTCCGTTAAGTTAATAAAAGCAAATCGTAAGGTTGCTTTCGAAATGCTTGCAATTATCGTTCTCATCTTAATATCACTCGACTCTTATTTTTTTCTTAATTTACCTTTTGTACTAAAAAATGGAACNTTCTTCAACACTACACACCAGCAGTCAGTTCTTGACTCATAAAATATTATGTTAGACTATTAGAATTATTCCGTTAAGTTAATAAAAGCAAATCGTAAGGTTGCTTTCGAAATGCTTGCAATTATCGTTCTCATCTTAATATCACTCGACTCTTATTTTTTTCTTAATTTACCTTTTGTACTAAAAAATGGAACTTCCAAATAGAATATTAAGACCATATGTGTCAATGCAGTGTACTTACAGAACATACTACAAGTTGTTTGTATCATTCAATAGAGGTAATAAGAATATCTACAGCTACATATTTAACAGAACCACATACTTTTTACTTTTACAAATTAGTTCAATCCAATGCGTTACAAAATTTCCGATCCATTTACAAAGAACCCTTTCAGTAAAGGAAGACAAAGTCCGTCATCCTATCTAGCTCATTGTCAGTTCACAATAGTGAAAGTTTTAAATCCGGTTTTCATTTGAATTAATGTCCGATACCCATTCCACATATTTTGGCTAAGACTACATGTCGCATCCATAACCATGCACGCTCATTAATTCATTACATATGTCTAAATCACTTCATGTCAGATACTTGACGTAGTAAAGTTGAAAGCTATATTTTATTAGTGAAGTGAATTTGTTAGTTTGAGTTGTAAAAAGTAATCGTCAGTTGTTCAAATACGGATTCTTGACAAAAAGTTTGTTTTATTTATAATATGGAATAATAATTTAGGAAAAGTGGAATACTGTATCCTTGATGCCAGAATTACCAACCATTAATGAATATTCGTGGCTCTACTAACCGTTCCAGACAAATCCTTCAAATCGCTTTGTCTATTATACCATACAACAATCAGTTATAAAGTTTATGACATAGACAGTACTAGTATTCATGCATGAATGATGGCCAACTTTCTTATAAATCTCTTGTAAATTAAAAAGTAAAGAAATAAGGAAAGAAATCAAAATATTGTTACTTGTTAATGAATAAAATTTGTATTCATATTAACAGGTAAAAACGTAAAAAAGTCATACATACAATATAGCGCATTTTTATTGATTCAGCGCCTGTTTATTCTATTATAAGAATAACATTGCCAAATCAAGAACTCTCATAGTTTACAGAAAAAGGCAAAGATAATATAGCAAAAAATGATAATTAAAACTAAAAACTAAAGC
>JAHZMV010003287.1:0-12076 GCA_027743765.1 Coecobrya sp. COE2
CCTTTATCCAATTCATTCAAGCATTGGATGAACGGTCATAGGAATAAGTATATGTCAGTAGAGTCTAAAATAAACCAGAACAAATACACTTTGTCGGCTAATCATATTGAGTTTCGATGTCACAGCCCTGGCAATTTTAAAAAGCAGGGACATTTGCGGCCCTTGGCCATAATATGAAATCCAATCGCCAAGGATCTTGTGCCCTTCACTCCTGAATGATTTTGACTTCACAAGCGGGCTTAACCTTGACGAACTTATGTGAATTAAGTTTGTTATTCCTCCGTCAACGGCTAGTGTGGAGAGGACATTCGCATCCTGAAAAGTACAAAATCACCAATTCGGCGTGGTCCCAGTCCCTGAAACGGTCCATATATAGTAACTTGGGCTGTGTGCCTACTATGGTTTCTACTTTATCTTGGCGAGGTCACCAGAGAGGTGCAGCTACTTACAAGTTCAGAACGCTGACAAAGTCGATAAACAAGCTGTAATAAATACAAACGAAGCTTGGTTTTACAACACCGAAAGGAGAATCACATGCTACCTTGCATAGATTACTATGTACAAATAAAATGGAAACATCCCGAAATGGACTTGGAGAAAATTACATGTCAGTTTCACAAGGATTGCTGTTAAGAATGATGAGTCATAACGAGATGGAATCGATGCTTTGGTCTGGGGCTCATAAACCGATCTATGAAAATTTCCTTACACTTAACTCTTCAGCATTAAAGCTTTACAAGACCAAATATTCTTATAAGCTGTCCATTTCTACAATAATCCTAGTTTTGTATTAATAATTATTAATAATTGTTAAGAGTCCGGATAGTCCCTATAATAACCTGGATACAAATTTGAAAGCTAAGGTTGTGAACTAATATTTTTCACGTTTTAACTTTACTTTATTTTGCAAAAGAATAAAATCAGTACTGCTGTTATTCTGTATGATTTATTAACTCTAGCTGAACAGTTAACCCGCTACAGTTTGCACTAATAAAATTAGTTAATCACTAATATTTAATACAAAGGAATTGTGAGGCGATTTGTGAGGTATTGCAATTCAAAGTTAAATTTAAATCGTTCATAAATTGTCAATATGTATATAAATAATATTCATACGACAGAATTGATCTGAACTCATTTCCCTCTGATATGGATGATTGCTATCATATTAAATTATTTTTTCACTTTGAAATAAACAACATCAAGAAATTACTCTGCTTGCTGATTGCCAGATTGAAAACTGCAAATTCCTTTAAATTATTGGGGTTATGGCTTTGCTATAACATTTACACAAAGCAATATGCACGCAGCCGTAGTAAGATGCTTTTAATTTACCATAAAAACACCACAACATGTTTATAAGTTGCAATTCAAATTAGCCCTTTCATTTATCATTACAAATTTGAATCTTTAAATATCGCAGTTTCTCGAACACTAACAAGTGCACAATTCTTCACCTCTAAGGATTCATCGTGCCCATATATTAAAGAGGTTATGGCATTATACACATATGGAACAATTAAAGTAATATCTAATGCAACCCAACCACACATCTTGACATCATGTACATATTTTCTTGATTACATTATATTTTGTTTCTAGTACTAAATTAAATTGAATTGCTTTGGAAAGATGCAAGTTATTTTCATACCTTTAAATAAATTACACGAGAACAGTTTCCAGACTGATGATTATATGTTTTATAAAACATGTTCTAGAAAATATTCCATTTCATTTCATTTACATAATATTCCATTCACCATTTAAACTTGGCAATTTGGCATATGCAACAATGCAATAGTCACTATAATTTAAGGGTTTACCTAATAATATTTCATATGATAATAATATTTCATATGATACCAGGTTTTGCATAAAATGATGTAAAGTATGACATGTACTTTGTAAAAGCATGTACACATTCGTTTTCATTGTACGTACCAACGTATGAGTTTGTTGCATATGTTGCTCAACAAGTAACAAAATAATATTGTCAATATAGATATTTCTAGTAAACGTAATATTGTTAGATGTTTTAGTTCAGCCGGTAAAAGTTAGCAGTGTACAAGCACCGTTTCATCATTCTATTAAAAATTCTATTTCATCATTAATGTAATTTCATCATTAATTGGACAGAGCTGTTTGAAATGATTGCTGAATGACACTAGTTTCAATCGTAATTCGACTTGAATGTTGTCCAAGTCGAACGGCGGCTCTGATGTGAGAGAAGGGGCATGGTAATATTTTTATATTATACACCGGTACGCATAGACGATTACATGACACGGAATCCTACGATGGGAAATACTACGACGGGAAATGTCCGACTGGAAATACTACGTCACGAAATACTAAGACCGGAAATTCTCCAGTGTGACATGACATCCTAAGTGAGCATCTATTGAGCATTAACGTTTATGAAGTATTTATATTGAAATAATCCTACTCACATTAAGCATACTTTGCAAACGTAGAGTCGTGGTTGAGAAGGAGAAGCAGTTCACTTATATCTTCTACACAGTTTTTACTCAGTTGGCATTAGGATGCCGACTGAAGAAAGATACAAATATAATACTGAACCTCATGAACACTTTGCTAGTTCTGATCTTCAACACGTAGGACGAAAGCCTGCTTAATTTTTATGCCACAAAAACATTTTAATATGGTATAATTGCTCGAAATACGTATGTTTTTTAACAGATATCCGTTTAAAAAGCATGTAGACACTCAAAGAATTACTAACCATAAAACTGCAAATGAGAGATCAATCTGTTTTAAACTCTGATCCACTCTCCTTGCTCTTCTTTGCATCGACGTGATTCTACACATTACAATGCAATAAGCATTTACTAGTAAAACTGAAATCCATGTAAGAGAGCTGCCAATGACGTTAACTTACTCAAATGGCACAGTTGAAGATTGGAAGCTAAATGACTTCCTCTTTCCTAATACCCGGTGTACAAGCAATATTAAGAAGATTATGAAGTAGAACTTACATAATTTTGTTGCGTATTAGAATAAACTAAAATAGTCAATCCTTCCATTTATAATGTCATGTCTTCGGTTCTCAAAAAGGTAATATATTTTCACATTTCCTTAATGTGCTTAACATACCTAAAGCTCCACCAAGCAAAAACACGTAAATAAAAAGGGAGAGATTTGATCCCCCTGTCACAAATAGGAAACCTGTTAAGTATCGCCATGTAACACTATAGCGTAACCGATGGTCCTTTCCAGCGCAGCCCAAGACCTCGAAAGCGAAAAATAGGGAGGATTTCCGGTCTTAGTATTTCGTGACGTAGTATTTCCGGTCGGGTATTTCCCGTCGTAGTATTTCCTGTCGTAATATTCCGTGTCGTGTTACCCGCATAGACCAGTGTTCCAAATATTAGACATACTTTGCTGTTGAAAATTTCAAAGTTATGACCAACGACTTTTGCTCCTTGGGGTTATTTATATTATTTTATTTTTGATCTATCTAGTTGTGGCGTGGACACCCAGGGGAATGATTTCATATCAATACAATCCCAATTTGAAGAAAATAAGGTACCTCAGATTCTTCTATCACCTAACCCAATTGCTATGTGCGGTGGAGGGTGTTGCTGTGTTAATGATTTGAAGGAGGCACTAGATAATAGCAGTGGAGAGTGTTTGGGTCTCTTCCAAAATTTGAAATCCAAATCACCCAAAATCATGTGACCAAAACTGCTGAAGGACATCGATGTCACACTCGTCCATTACATTACCAATTATCTATTACACTTTTTACACCACCGTACTGAGCTAACTTTCACCCCTCTAAATTACGCCAAATTACCAAAACCAATTTAACCTGAAGGATATAGAAAGCACACAAGAGTGACCAGATATTGGTGTCACCTGTGGAGTTTGCATCATTTGAAAATTCAAAAAGATCCTCAATACAACACGTCATGCAACGGCCTAAACGTCAATACATTTGACAATCAAGCAAACAAATAAAGCTTGTTTCAACCACATACCATAAACACTTTAAGCTATATATTGCTGCCATTGCCGCAAAGGGAAAGTGAAAAAGTAGAAACGGAGCAACAAAAAACTGCCAATTTTTGGTAGTAATGACTTATTAAATAAAGGTGGCATTAATCTCAGATTCCTACATCCACTTTTATTATTGCTCATCTTAACTTTGTGCATTGTAAATATGTAATATACTGACTTGTTCTTGTTCATTTCAAAATCTTGTCAGACTATATAACAATTACTGCTTCTATTAAATGCTGAATTTTTCTACCATAAATTTACAATTTCCATTTAATTAAATTATTTGAATTGTCCCTGCCAGCTTTTTATATTTTAATTATGACCTCAAACATCCATACTATTTGGAAAAAGTTCCACTTGCCCTTAGGTTTCCATCTGCGTTAAACACCATGATGCTCAAGTGATTTCCTCCCTAGTACCAAATTGTTCAGTGGGCGGATCCGGAATCATTGTCATCAAGAAGTCAAGGTTGATCCAGCCTTAATTTTTCTGGAGTACAAAGAATGCTCATGTTAGAATGTATATCTTTGTTTCTCATCTTTTCCTTTTTTTATTGGTTTCTGATGACCAATTTAAAAACGGCAAGAATTATTCTTAATATTACTTACCGTTCTAATCTCTCGCATTTCACTTTTAGAGTTTAGAGTTATTTTGTAATGTAATATCATCATCATAATATTACGTCACAGAAATTTTGGTGGCTTAGTATTAATGTAAATAATTTCTTTTCCCGTAATACTATCCTGGTTTTTGCTAAAAAAAATAAAATATAGGTATACACATTTCTTTTCTTACATGCAAAAATGTGAAATAGGTTGGCATGTAAATGCATTGTATATGCCTTTTATGTAATGAATATGATGTGATTCAAGCAATTTACCTTAGAATGTGAACACTATTGAATCCACTGGTGTGTTTCATAAATAAACACATACATAATTATAATTTTTCAAATCTGATGATATTTAGATACAAAATACACTGGTTTCAGGTACAATCAAAATTTATAAAATTGGATCCCACTGGTCAAACTAAACTATCGCTTATTATTTCCATGAAGTAGAATTTATTATTGTGTCCCAGTCATTAATTTGCTCGCGTTTGCACTGCTCTTTTACAAGTCAAATTTTAAATGCTGTTGGGCAATATATGCAACCAACGACAGTTTTTTGTCTGGTAAATGCATATTAACAAACTATTATTATTTTTATACAAACTAGCAACAAATAGTTGTTGTTTCAATGATCCATATGATTCACACATCAACAAACAGTTTCGAGTATTGATTCGAAAAGACAATTGGCTGTTGCAAGCATCTGGATATGCTCAGAAATAATAAATTTATTTTAATGCGGTCAAATGACCAAAACTCTGCACTGGCTGTGAAGCACCACTGTACTTTAACCTGTTTTCAGCAAATGCGCAGTTCCAATATTATTATGGGATCACAAGTAGACTGACAACCTTGTCATCTGTTACTATACCAGAAAGTGTTTTTGTGAATGAATGAAAAAGGGTGTCACATATTTTCTATTTAAATCATTTGACATACTCCGTTTGATGGCGTGCCATTACGTGCAACAAAGTAGGCACCCTAGAATTATTTAATCTGACATGATGATGCTTGCGTGTCAAGATTTGTATGCATTATTAAGGCAACATTTACACATTCATCTTCACTCATACGTATTGAGTATGCTTTCTTTTAAAAATTACAGGATTGTATAAATAAATTTTATGAATAAACTTAAAGATATTCTTTATTGCTCAGAAATATTGTTCGAGTATAATTGTTTAGTTAAAAATTGGTTCATGAGCCCCATTCTACATCAGCTTCCATGCAAACTCGAAGTGAGTTATCATCCACATTATACAACGCATATTTCATGCGCACCTGAGTAGTTTCAATTCCTTTGACAGTTTTTCCCGTGACATGAACAGTGTGTTTGACACCCTTTGCTACACTACTGGCAGGAATTATGGCGTCGTGGGCAGTCAATGGTGCCATACCTGGTAACGTAATATTAACCAGAAATCTGAGCTGCTTCATGTCAATCACGGGAACAAAGTCCATCTCTGCTGTAAGGTCATCTCCAGTTGCCTTGATTTTGCATGGCTTTGAAGGATTACAAGTTTCAATTCTGAACTCGACAAATTCACCAGGGCCTCCTGAAAGAATAAATGTTGTCAATATTAGCCTGTTTCAAATATCCTGCTTCAAATGATTAGTTTAATTATTTACCGCATTGTTTAGCTCCAAAAACGTGTCCACCTACAGGAGCGTCTGCTTTCTTTATTTTAACATTAAACGCAGCAGGGGATTCTTCTTGTGTGTATACATTTGTGATGCATATGAGCCACAGAGCAATGAGTAGCACTGATGTTAATATGGGCTTCATGTTTTCCTCGGAAGTATTCTGGTTGGATGCGACACGTTGAATGTTAGCTTATTAAAATGAGAGAACATAGTTTATCCGAAATTCGTTGCAACCAAAATTGGGTTTATGGTTCGTAAAATTTTATGACAATAAAATATGTTCCGGACCAATTGCTTTTAATATAATATAACAATTTACTTCTATTTACAATTCGTTTGTATGACGTATGAAACTGTAGCAAATACACTGCAAAATATTATGGAATTGAAAAGAGAATCTAAGAACCGTGACATGAGTGAAATATTTTATGATGAACTAAATGAAGTTTGTAAATCTATGTGTAATACCATTAGTTTACAAAAATGAGGCCACTGTGAAATGATATAGTTGAAACTGATTCATAGATGCTATTCTTCAAGTACTTTTGTAATGAATGATTAGGACGTGTTCCAAGACACGATTTTGTAATAAATGAAATACCGAGATAGAATATGAACCACAAAAACAATAGAAATGACCCGGTTGTGAATTATCAACATCACTTTATATCACATTAGTTTTCGGGCATTACATATCATTGCACAGCTTTATATGTAAACACTTTATCCATCATATTGACATAACAGGTAGGTATAGCTTGTTCATGCTACAGAAAGGATAATTACATAAGAGTATAATTTTCCAGTACACCAACTTAATTATGTATAACTTTCCCTATGGAATATGATGCGGTCTATTTCCTTGTCGATGTGACTGTTTGTTGATATTTCCTTTAATGGCTACTAATTATTTACCTATTTTAAAGGTTAAACGATAGTCAGGCTAAGCTTATAATAACATGTACAAAGAAATTCCGTTTTTATACCTACATAAGTGATTTGGTTCTACGCTAATGTAGATGGTACTGACCTCTGAAAACACGAAACACATGTTCATGTTTGAAATTTGACAACAATCAGAACAAGTTTTTGCCAGTGTTCACTTTTACATATTCGGTATAACGAGAAAGATTTTCCATACCACATCCACTTTTGCTCTTTTAATTTGCTAATGGTCTTATGGAATTATTGTAATTCAAGTAGTTTGGCTGAATTTAAAATTTAGCTTAAATGGCTCAGAATATAACAAAACTAAATAAAGATCGATAAAACTGAAAATCAAGTAGAGCTAAATTATTCACTTGATGCTTGCATATACACGCAAGAGATTATGAAATTCCAGAATTATTCAAGAGCTGACAGCAACATCAGCAATTACGATAAAATTGTAGAATAACCAAATTACAGCCGACAACGGTGATAGTAAAAATATACCATAAAAACTATAAAAATAAACTGATTAAATGTTTCAACTTCAAACAAGCTTTGAACACAATTCCACATAATTAAAAATGCGATTTGCGATTTAAAACTGTCATTACACGCCAATCACATTTAAAAAACTCGAACTAAGCAATTGACAAAGTGAGGACTAGACTTTCAATAAAATTCGAAAATTGAGGACAAATAAACGTCCAGTTGGTGCAGTAACTGTATTGCTTACAATTTGTTTGCAAGATAAATATAGACATAATTTTGAATATGCAATAATAATTTATTTTAATAGACTGCAAGAAGATCATAGGTGTACAACTACGTTGAATGCTTATGAATGAACATGTAACTGAACTAATATTTGCGAAAGGATATTTTAAATTAACATTTAGGCAGCTTGATTTCACAATGAATGAACAGAATAAATTTTTGGAATATTAATTGGTACTCAAAAACACGTTTTATTGTATATCTACTTTTATTATTATATTTTTATATACATTATAAAGGAATTCTGTTCTCAATTAAGTAAAACGTAAGAAATAACAAAAGTGAATCCTTGTATTACAGAAACGCCAAATTGGTAGACTTAAAACTAAATTAGAGACAATTTATACAATGTTGATTATATTTATAAATGCAAAATTCTATATTTTAAGTGATTAAAATTAATTGAACTCAATAATAAACTTCATCCAAAGTGGACATCAGATTTAATTTGCTGACTTTTCTCGATTATACTTCTTCCACTCTGTTCTGCTGTGTGACCAATTTATTTTCTTGGAATTCTTTCTCCTTCCAAAGGATCAATTAAACTCGAACGTTTTCAAATTGGGGAAAATAGACCAAATGTTGGATTCAAGTGGTTGCTCAAAGTAAGTTAAGAATTGAATTTTCTGTTCCATAATTAAAGTAGTGGCCAACTCTTGTTCGCAATCTTGCTCTCCACGCCATTCGAGGTTAACATGCAAATATTCCAGCGTATCCTTCAAGGGTAATATAAAATCCAAGCTGGTAAAATTGCAAACTGTCAATTTTAGCCGTTTTAAGGAATGAATCTCCAACCGGAAAGAATTAGCTTCGGATGCAATTTTATTTTTGGCTTTGATTGATTTTGCTTGTGGCAATGTAATCGTTAAATCACTTAATGAATTTCCCCACTTCTCCTGTATTACAGGAAACACTTGTGACCACTCAATGTACCAGTCAAACTTCAACTCAAGCTTTTCCAGTGGCCAATGGGAATCATAAAGTTTCTCAAATCCGGCATGAGATTCAAACATTATAGATAGTTCCTTTAGATTAGGCAATGGTACACTGTAAATATCGTATGTTTCGTGGATTGGCCCACCCAACTTGGAAACATTTGTCGACCGTCGAATTATTTCGTTAAAAATTGGATGGTAGATATTACACACCTCCAAATACTCAATGTTGCTAATAGTTTCTACGGGTTTTCTGCTAATGGTTTCATCCAGTAAATTCAGCACCTCCGGCTCCACGTAGTAAGTATTTGAATCTTGAATGAATGTAAGGCGTTTTACATTAGGTATAAGCTCAAGTATCTTTTTTATTTTGATGTAGAAATCTGAAGGCAGCTCACGAAACCAATCGTTGTTAAATTCACAGTTCAAAACGTATTTCCCATATTTTCTTAATATCCTCTGTATTCCTAACAGAAACTGTTGTTCACGTGCTTCCGGGTCTTCACCAAATTCCAAATATATCGACCTACCCAAAAACGGGCTTCTCCCTGTGTTTGAGTTGGTGTGTGTATTTCTAAAATGTTGCGAAAACCTCACAACTTTGTCCAGTGCTTCTTGTCGAAAATCTTGTACTCCAATGCTTTCCAAACCAACATAAATCTCGTTGGGACATGGCTCATGTAGAAAGTTGTCAAAAGCACTGCTCCAGGATTTGCAGACCAAGCGAAGGTTTAATATTCCAGAGAACCAGTTTCTCAATCTGCTGGAGCCACAATCTTTACAGAATTTTATAGTCAGTTTCTTGTGTCTCTTTTTACGATCACCACTCGCGTCTTCGTTGAAAGCGATTCCTGTGCGATGTTTTGTTTTGTACTGATTTGCTAGAATTGTCCACACATTTGGAAATAGAAAGTGGACACGCTTTTCCTTTAAAAGATTTCGAAAATAGGCTGACGCATTGGACAAATTTTGGAAAGAACCCGTTATATTCGATAACACTTCAAATATCAACAACCAAATCTGAGATAAATAAAACAAATATTTTAACGAAAATGTTAACACTTGAATATCTTACATGGATTTTAACTTTTGAAATTACTTACCTCTTCTGGGAATATATGACACAACATGAGTATATCACGTGAGCTGTCGTTGTATTTTATAATCCTTTTTTCAAGACTGGAGTCACCTTCTCGCTTCCTTTTTCTTCCCATCTTTATTTCCAAATTAAATTCAAGAAGCGGAACACCTTTTATCAGTATTTCGTAGTAGTATTTCGGCTTATAATAGTTAATAAAAGCTTGTAATGTCGGTTATTTATTTTGAAGGATTCATCATACAGAACAGATATTAACAAAAATATTGACACGCTTTTGAAATTTGTTTACCGATAAATTTTACTAAATAAAAATACCCTTGCTGGCGAATATCCGCTACAACCTAATCTTGTTTTAATATGCCTATATTTCTCTATTTCAGATACATTGTGTGTATTTCGTGTATTTTTATATGTCAGGTGGTAGGGATTACAATGTTAAGCTATGCTCTTCAGAAAATGTTTAGATCATGAAAGCGTATAGGGCATTAGTTAGTAAAAGTTCATTTGTATGGATGAGTATACCTCTATGCGAACTGGAATTTTCAATCCACAGTTACTAGTCAACATACAAAAAAGTGATATCATGACATACACTACTGATGCATCCTGTGTATATTAAAAATATTTACGTTTGATAAATGGATGTGTTCTAGCTTCATTTCATACAATGTATCTCAACGTGTAGATGTGTAATCTAGAACAAGTTACTTTGTATAACTCTTGTGCATTTCTCATATGTAAAACCACATGGAAAAATGGAAAACGGGTTTGTGGGAGGTTTAGTTAGTAAGCTGATTACAGTGGTATTTTAAAAGTAGTAATTTGATGGGAAAAGGGCAAACATATTTATTCACATCCTAGACAAGCTAAAGTATAATATGTCTAAGTATTTATTATCGGACTATTAAAATGGATGGCAGCGGCATTAATGCATTATGTATTTAGAGGTAGAACTATATATCATTTTTAAATAGATTTTGCACTTTTGTCATTCTGTAGAGAGCGTCCAGTAATCTAAATCTAAAAGCTATATTTTCAGAACTTGCGGTAAAATAGTTCAGCACTAATTTTCAAAATGGGATCAAAATTTAGCCGTCGGTAATTTTTATGCTGTTCTTCATGTAATCCAGCTCAATGATTTACAATTATTAAACTTACTACTCCTGAAAGTGCTGTAGGCATATGTAATGATGCTTACATATTTGTATTAGAGAACAATATTGTCACAGTTATAGAAAAGGTGATAAGGTCTGCAAAATAATATTTAAGGACCCGATTCTATCTCTGCATCCATACATAAACGTTGTGAATCATAATCAATGTTATATAGAACATACTGCATTTGCACCTTTGTATGTTGGTTTTGCTTGACGGTTTCGCTTGAAATATAGTGAGAGAATGAAGCCAAGTTTATAATTTATCCTACTCTATGCAATCGTTAGATGAATCATCGTGTGCATAAATATCAGGGCACTCAACTGGTAAATTAATCAGCTTAGATTCTGTGAATGAAACCAAAGTGAAGAGTAATGATAAGAGTTTCCAGACTTACACTGGCAAAATAATATATTTACTAAACTATATGCTGCAACGCTCCTACCAAATTTTTCATTGGTTTTGATAAACGTGGTTTACGTAATGCAATAAATGTTTGGCTGAAAATGCTTCACAGTATTTGTAACGAATTTACGCGTAATAATTTAATATATCAAGAATAAAGAAAACAGTTTAGTGGAAGATAAGTCAGGGTAACTGCAGTGATAAATGTGTAACTTTTTCTTGGAGTGTTCTCTGTATTTTTCAATTCCTTATTTTATTGGATTCTGTAACGCCTGTTTTGACTTATGCTACAAATAAGCAAATTGTGTTTTGCATTTATAGATAAAGCGAACTTGTTGCCTTACACGGAAGCACTATACCCATCATTTTGAGATAAATGATGGTTACATTTACAGGGGCATTTTATCTCGGTTGAAACATGGGCCAATCGAAATATCTTTTTTCGAAATGGTTACTTTCTTATGAGTGATACACCATACGAAAGGCCACACTCTGTAG
>JAHZMV010003288.1:0-25980 GCA_027743765.1 Coecobrya sp. COE2
ATTGCATCACAGGGCACGGACATATTATACTTATATACTAAATAAAAAATAACGAACAAATCTTCGTTCACAGGAGTAAAACGAAGCTAAAGTGATTGAGCTTCTGTGCGTGCATGAACGTAGGTCGGAAGACAAGTAATTTCAATTTCAGCTGCCTTTCTTTTGGGAGTCGATCCTAAAAAGTCTTCTTGCATATGCACATAGCTACATAATAATATGTGCATAGGTATAGGTCCATAATTTACTTTCACTTATTCATGCTAAAGTAGAATCTGGGAGACCTATTCAACTCACAATTGTCAGATACATTTATCCTCCGATTTCCGCTATCCTCCCGGGTAAAATGTCCTTTGAAAGAAGAAAATGTAAGTTTTTTATTACATGGAATTACTTTGGGAAGTATTATAGCACGTTACATTCCACATATCTAATTCTATACACTCCAGGATACATTTTCTCTCTTCTGAACGTTCAACTTTCCAAATGAGTTGTGAGAAGCATTATTACTCGTGTGCTCGTTCTAATTGGGATGTCATTTGCCATTTCAAAAGAAAATATTATGCATATATCTTACTGGGGAAAAAGTTTTGAGGCAAATTAAAGTAATTTGCTTTTGTGTGCGTATCCTAAAAATGGGTGAAGAACTCGCGATAAAAAAGAGAGAAAAGGAAAACCTCCACTTGAAACTCCCTGCTCCCCGGAAAGTCATAAATATACAGAGATAGAACACGAAATTATGCAATTACCTACAGAGGGTGAATAAGGGGTACATTATTTCATTAGATATACCCGTATATTTGACATTGAATACTATTTGTGCCTCTGAACATTTCTTGAGAAAATCTACATCTCCATTTTGGGAATTTTAACTGCTTCGTACTTTTACTTAATAGGACTGAGCGTTAGAATAAAATGCATAATCTCGTACAAAAGGTGGTGGTAGTAGTGCACACGTGCTCATAATGATGCCATATTGTACCAAAAACATATATCATTACCTAACTCATATTTTACAACATTGTATTAACGAAAGTCCAAATTTACTTTAGCCTTCCGTTTCAACTCTAGCATTCTTCGTTAAATGTGTTTTCGTAGATGCCTTGATTTCGTTTCACTACAAATTCATCCTCTACAGAAAATGATTTTTTTTCAATTTTACCTGAATTTCAATGAATAACACTATTATGATATATAGTAGTAAAGCAGAGTAGTACATACATCTAGCTAACACTCGAAGAAATAAACAGACATGGAACATTTGGTTTCACGAAACGGGAGCGCACTGATTTTTTCCAATTTTGCATGAATTCACATTTTGCTGGAAGTGAAATATTATATATTTAATAGGGGAAGATGATGGAAGACTAAGTAAGAAGAAGAAGAAAGCAGGAAAAACTGTCATTATCTTTTGCTTTTGGCACAAAAGAAAAATATTTTTATGTGGAGTTCAGCACAGCAAGCAAAAAGCAGATCCTGTAGATGTTATTATAAAATGGGGGTTCAGTCACAAAACACAGTGGCAAGGATATATTTATATATAAATCGCACGGTATTTCTCCTATTCACTAGGGTTGAGTCAGTTCAGCATCATTGCATTATCATCTTTCTGTTGCTAAATCGGAATCATGTGCTTCCCTCCGAAGCTGTGATATGTAGGTTGAGTACCAAACGAATAAAAAAGGAGAAAGGTCGTTTTATATCATTCGTTGCAAGTGTCATGTCTGCTTACATACACAGGGTGATTTCTTTCCAGCTTCCATTCATTCAGGATACTATGTATACACAGTGTTCTGTCAGAGAAAAGAGCAAAAGCTCCTTAGATTCAGCTACTATGCTTCAGTATCCAATAATTGGAATGACTATGCCATCGTGTGTCCTACAAAAATATATATACACAGGAGCACGAGAGAAAAGGAGAAGGAAAAGTGAAAAAGCATCTGTTCATAATGCAAAAGTTTTTGGTTGTGCTTTTAAGTAAAAAAGTCGTTTGCCAAGTAAGCACACAATCAATTCAATTACCATTTGCAATTTATCATCTTTTATGTAGCCGAAGAAATGTACTTATATGTAAGCCATGAACCTACAAAAGAAATGAATGCAGGAAAAGAGGGGGAGGCTGTGAAAAAATGTGAGAAAGAAAAGATTGTATATCTTTTGCCATATCGCCATCATGATTCCGGGGCATTTTGTCTTTGTATATAGCTTTTATACTGTTTATGAGCGGGGCCGTCCATAAAATACGCATTTTTTAAAAATCCTTCAAGTCGATCTTTGAATCACAGCTAAAGTTGCTATTAGATTTTCTCACTTTGACTTGTCTTTCGATGTTATTGCAAATATATGACTGGCCCCAATTATATCCCCGGAAAAAGCTAAAAAAAAGAACCAAAACCGCGCCAAAAAGATTCTTTAAAGAAGCAAACTTTCATTCTTATAAAACGTCGCTTCGTTCCTGCTGCTGTCTTTTTTGGCTTGCACGACGCCAGAGTGCCATTGAGTCATTTTTACTTTCTGAACTTTAATGGAATGTCTTTAATACGGGGACTCTTTCAATGGCCTTATTTTCCTTTCCAGAAAAGAAAACTTTGCTTAAAATGTGTAATAGGTATATAGACTCATGGCGTATAGGTTTAGAATATATGGTGTGAACATATTATTTGTTATTGTAACGTTTTTATAATAAAAAGGTTCAACAACACCATCAAAAGCATCGTCAACATCTCCACAAGTTTTGTACCAGTTTGTTTGCTTGAAAAGTTCCATATTTTCGTCCCTTGAAAAATAAAAGATTTCTTCTAGGAAAAAGATTCTCGTTTCTCCTATCGTTTCATTCGATTCGTTACCGTTGCTGCTATCATCACTATACCCATTGGATTTACTTTTCCTTCGTATCACGTTCAAGGATCGCACATCTTATGTATCTGTGTACCTATACAGCTTTACAATATACCTATGTATATATAAACCAAAAATAATAGAAGCAAAGATGTCTTGCATTATAAAATGTTATGGAATATGTGTATGACTTTACTACATATTAAGTTCATTCAAGTGAGACTACTTTCACCAATTTCAAACAATTCAATTCCTTTTTATTACTAATGTTTTCTCCTATATAAACTTTGGTAACATTTACATATAAATAAGTATAGGATGTATTCCAACAGGCAAGGCCCTAAACTGTTTCTCTTCTCGACTATGAGAAAACTTTAGACATTATCGACTGAATATATTTATGAAAAGAGGGTTTTTATGGACCTCTCTAAATCCTATATAATGTCATCCTTGAAAAGAAAACAGTCACATGATGGAAAAGTTTGTATTTTTATGGAGAAATTTCGTGGAATCTTCAATTTTTGATTTTTTATGTCGCCATGTCCTGGCCGTGTGTAGAATATAGACATGCACACAATACATCAAATTTACATAAACCAGTCTTTGACAATGACAAATATCCACCATAAGTATATCGACATTTTTATAGTACATGAAACAGATATTCAGTTCAGATCGAACAGAAATTACTCCTTATTCTTAAAAATAAAGCTCATTGTATAACTCACTCACTCGTACACGTTCACGCACACAAAATTCACGTGCTAACTTTACAAAATATTATTAAACTTTGCACTTTTTTACTTTCAAAAGTTAAAAGCATTTTAAGCAAGTATCTTATCTATAAGCCATAATACTATTTCATTTTCTTACATATTATTTGAGTCCGGAGGGATGATGAAAATAGATATTTTACTCGAAACGTGTCAACAGTAACAACCTTCACTTCCCTGGTAATGGTTATTCAGATAACGTGCGACTATAAAAATTCAATACGAACAGAAGCTTATCATCACCGGTATATTTATTTAAACGGTAACACTGGATTAGCTAACTTTACAAAATATTATTAAACTTTGCACTTTTTTACTTTCAAAAGTTAAAAGCATTTTAAGCAAGTATCTTATCTATAAGCCATAATACTATTTCCTTTTCTTACATATTATTTGAGTCCGGAGGGATGAGATTTAGCAAGTACGAACTGTTTGTATGTATGGCGTGATGAAAATAGATATTTTACTCGAAACGTGTCAACAGTAACAACCTTCACTTCCGTTTATTCCCTGGTAATGGTTATTCAGATAACGTGCGACTATAAAAATTCAATACGAACAGAAGCTTATCATCACCGGTATATTTATTTAAACGGTAACACTGGATTTGTCCAAAGTTCGAATGAACTTTGATAATGTGTAATTTCGATCAGAAAATTAGGGATTGAACCTGCTATCATAACTACGTATGGAGAAAAAACTTCAAGGGAAGTTATTCCAAAGGTATAAAAGCAATACCACTATATTTCATGTCGCAAGCAAGAATTAGTACGTAAGAATTGAAAAATACACACACACATTTTTGTGATGAAGTGTCTCATAAAAATGTCAAAAGAAGCTAAAGATTCACTTGCTATACCATTTCATTCCACATTCCACTTTTATGTTTTTTTCTGAGTTTTTTTTTACAATCGCTCGTCAGCAGATATACAGTGTACGGTAGCAGTAGAGTACTCACAGGAACTCGACTGTATGGAACGAGGAGCAATAAAATAATTTTAATATAAAAAAGGTTGAGTTCAGAGTGAAAAATAAATCTGCTGTAAGTGAATTGTCGTCGTCGCCGAAGAAAAATTGAGGAGGTCATCAAAAATCATCCTTTTTAGTACTTGCTTCCTTCCCTCTACTCTTTTCCCATTCTTATAACTTTCATTGTTCCTACGTTCATGTAAAAACGCGGTACAAGAATAAAAAGGAGAGGGAATCATAAGAGCCAACCAAAGGATCTGCCTTTTTGCTTCAGGAAAAAGTAAAAAAGAGAAAAAAGTGCAAATGTTAGCAAAATCGAATTTTTCTCTTTTCCACTAAACATCCCATACACTCTATCCTGTACGTCCTACAACATATCTGCCTACCTAACACGACATGACAATCGATGTCCTCGTCTGAGTCGTCATCCTGCAATAAAAACTAACACGGTTGTTTTTTACAGTTCACAAACTATTACTGCATATGTATATACCCGTCTATTATTTTATTATTATTATTATGATATTTTCGCTCGTTCTGTCTCTGTCTTGAAGCGTTTTATTTTATTCCTTTTCAGTCAAAGAGGGAGCAGGAAAAACATACATACTACGCATACAAGGAGCAATAGGGAAAATGTAAAATTGCTAAAAAGCAAACCTTTTCTCAATTTTCGTGGGAACAGGCAATTCACTTCGTTTATACAGAGTGACGTTTATGTACACACAATATGAAAATGTGTAAAAAAAGACACAGGCACTTCCATAAGTAAGCATTCCTGTAGTTTATTCTTCGTCCCTGTTTTCTTGCCATGCATAAACAAATAACTTTAAGGAATGTTAGTATGGAGAAGAAGAAGACAAAATTGTAATCTATATGTATGCCGTAGAGTCTTGTTTAATAATATGTATACCTGGAGAAAAACTTTTCTCTCAAGAAAAATTTCTCCGAAAAGGAAAAAGTAGTGAAGGGGCAGAAATGGGGATACAAACAGAAGGAGTGAGATAGAACTGAAAGGAAGACGTAAAAAGAAGAAAGTTTAAACGAATCTATGAAATTTTATGGATACCCTCTGGTGGAAACCAAACACAAAATTGTCGCCTTTCCGCCTCTTCTTCATCTCCTCCATTTATTTTTTCTTCTAGTTTACTCGTCGTTTTTGGATTGCTATGTCATACCATTCTTTTTGCTTAGGAAAATAGGAATGTTGTGTATACGTGTGTACGCATATAATAAAGTATGTAACTTTTTATGCATCTTCCTGCAAGCTTCTCTTATTTTCCTGTGTAAAAATATTCACGTTCTCTCAACCATGCACCATCAGCATTCACACAGGAGCAATGACATTTTCTCTCTCGGTTTCGTCGTTTCCAAAAATTTCACGATTTATCTGACAGTGAACGTGCTTAGATCTTATTTTGTGTGACGTGAAATGGCAGACGATGAAGAAGAGGAGGAGAACAGAAAAATCACAAGAAAGTACAGGAAGAACAGAGGAAGAATAGAAAAAAGCAGGAGGAAAAATTATTTGGAACAGTAGTGGCGGTGAAAGGGGAAGGAAAAAGAATGGTAGAAAAACGCAAGGTAAAGAAGGGGCGATGACGATATCGTCATCGTGGTACCATAACATCACGGTAGTCTTTCTTAGATTCGGCTGCTGGGTACCAAAAAGGATCTTTTCTTCTTCAATGTTTGCTTTTACCTTTTGTTACTACCTGCATAACATTTGCATCGTCATCAGTCTCCTTTCCTTGTTGTCCTGAGTCCTGATCCCACTCTGCATTACGAATAGGACTGGTAAAAGTATATCCCAACCCACTTACCCTTCTTTCCTTTTTCGTCCATTTGCCTTTATTTTTTGGTGGATAAAGAAACGGGACATCTTTTCTATCACCGAGCCCCACTGTATGATGTTACGCCGTAGTTCACATACGGTAAAGAAAATCAGTAAAATGGAAAAGAGAGGAAATAAATGGATACATAAAATACTGCATACATGAATAAATGTATTCAAGAAAAATTCAAATATATTTTTTATACTTCTTTTCTTTTTTCTTTCTCCTCCTTCTCGTTTCACTCAGTCAGTCACTCACGTAAAGTAAAATGGATTGGGATCCCTTGTGAGTTTTCCCTGTTTGGCTCGCTCATGCATCCAGAAAACCAGAGCCTATGATTCTCTTCTTCCTCATCTTCTGAAAACCATGTTTTTTTCTCTTTGCTTCGTTTGGATGTGCGTCAAGTTTCCAAACGAAACAAAATGTTCATGCACATACACCGTGCTTGCGTAGGCGGTGTTCAAATACTAATATACACATTTCTGTATTTTTTGGTTTCGACACGTTAGCTTTCGTGTATACATGTACACGTTACATGATCACGATATGTGAAAGTGTACGACAAAACAGGCTTACACGAAGAGGAGGACTCATGACGTGCCATGTTGTTGCATGCCCTTCGCGTTCCATCTTCCAATTTATTTTCTTGGATGCTTTCCTCTTGCTTTGTTACTTGCTCTTGCTTACTTATTATTACTTGTTGGGACGCTTCCAACTTGCCAATCGTTTCATTGTGGTGGCAGTTGTAATCATCTTAATGTTTAACCTTGTGCAATACAATATAAAAGGTAGGAAGAGGAAAACGCAAAAAGTAAGCAAGAGGAAAATAGGTAAATACCTTCAGAAAGCCTATTTCACGAGACGACGATTCTGTAAAGCAGATTCATCCTTCTCGTCCGTTTCAAACATCCTGTTTGTAAGCATCTTACCTTTTTAACATGTTACACAACAGTGAGCAAACTTTGTGGCAAGTTTTTATACTCTGTATGCTTACGTACTTATAGGAAATACAGCTTTCCTGTATTTATCAGTCGTATCCTATTATTTCCATCCTTGCATTTTTTCCGTTGGCTGGTTTCTCCTTTATTTTCTCTCCATTCCATCCTTATACAAAAAGACTCTTTGGAGGGCTGTTACGTCCAAACTGTAACATAACTGTAAAAATAAAAGCCTCTTTTTTCTTTTTAAAAACATTTTCCCCTTCCTATCAGTTCACCATTTCATTCCAATTCACGTTGGCTTTTACTCTTCAATGCTCCAAGCAATAATAATCAGCATCATCTTGGTACAAACTATATTCTATTTTAAACAAGAGACCACCAAAAAGAATCTTCAAACTGGTGGTGAAGTGGAGTTTACAGCATTTATTTTTTCACGATTCCTTCATTTCATTCATTCTGTCCGTTCGTCCGGTATGTACTGTGTATAGCTATACTGGCTTATTGATCGAACTTGACAATAACAGAACAAGAAGAAAAACATCTTTGTTAACAGTTGCCATTCCATTCATTTCTATTGCTACCGTATTATTTGGTACTCTTTTCTATTTTTCTTTCTCCTTTTTCCCTTTCTATTCTTCTGTTATTGGTTTGATGTTAGACTTTGAATCTGTCTAGGTTTCCTTACTTGCTTTTCATTTTTTCATTTAGCTCCATTCTTCCTTCCCGTCTGAGTCAGGGCACCATAACCAATAATAGTGATGCATTATTGGGGAAATAGAAAACAGTGAAAGTATTTTGTCATACTCATACTATTGTACTACAACAAACCTTTCTAATATATAACGTGAAACATTACAATTTGCTTGATGGTGGTAGTGCTGCTACAAGTG
This sequence comes from Coecobrya sp. COE2, assembly GCA_027743765.1. Classification (NCBI taxonomy): domain Eukaryota; kingdom Metazoa; phylum Arthropoda; class Collembola; order Entomobryomorpha; family Entomobryidae; genus Coecobrya; species Coecobrya sp. COE2. The sequence goes on from JAHZMV010003288.1 coordinate 8,241, forward strand.
ACTACTTATTACTTCCATTCGATGGAGTGTTATTATGGGACATTATGGTTATTATTATGAGCACCATGAAGTGTACTACTCTCCTATTATCCACCACTACTGCCGCCGCCACCGCTGAGATAGGCTACATGTACAATTTGTCCATGAACTACCACCACCTATAAGACTGTTATGCACTACAAGTTCGATGTCACTCGGTTCTATTGACAGGTTTCCTTTATAAGTTCGGTTTGTCCACTGGTCCACTCGCACAACCCAAATCGAATAGGGCACATTTGTAAACTTGTTATACGATGACTGAAGGGGAAAATAAAAATGTTAAAATTTCTTATTGCTGACCATCGTCTCTTGCTGCTGGCTGAAGTCTTTTAAAAAACGCTTTAAAATGAGCCATTGAAAAAGATTCAAAAGGAAAACTTCGAAAGAATTCCCATTTTGTACTTTCTCATTTTACAAAACCCACCAAAGTAAAATATGAGATTTTCAGAAGAAAAATCTTGAGGAACGACAAAAATAAAAAAGCTTCAAAGGGAAAAATGGAAGAAAGCACGAGGAATAAAAAGGAATTTTTGATTTTATATCTGATTCGTTTTCTTAAGATTGTAAATAATAAGGTACGTATGTCGATATAAATATGGCACGGTTGTATGGGTCCATTTTATCCATTTCGATGTGAAACGTGGACACATATTCCAACAAAATCAGCAGAAAGAAGAGATCCAACTGAGCTGTTTTTCCGTACGGTGATATTTGATAGCGGATAAAAAGAGGAGACTATCATGATGGGACAGTTGAGTAAATTGTATGCGGGCTTACTGCTTGGTTGAGATTGGGAAAAGATTAGTATGGAGAAGAGTTGAGAGTAGGAAAAAGATGTGACGTGATCTGCAATGCTTTTATTTTCTCCAGAACAAGGAAAAATGTGTAGTAATGCAATATCTGTCGAGTGTGGGTTGAATGTTTTTGTGATTCCATAAGAAAAGTGGTCCATGTGTAGGTAGAAGAAAACAATAAAATGAAAGGTATGCAACACCAGTGAAAACGTCGAGGTAGATAGATAGGTATCTTATTACGATTTCCTTGATCCGAAGAGCCCTTGTATTTCTCTTATCGGTACTTTCTCTTCCTTATTCATTCCTTCTTTGTTGCGATGCTGCTTCTGCTTCGATTCCACTACGAATATTTATTTTTACAGAGAACTGCATGAATGCAATCAACAACAAAAGTATAAAGCATCCATACCATTTCGATATTTTCCAATTCCCCCAATTGTTATATTTCTGTAAGTATGCGATCACAAATTGCAGATGAAAGGAATTCTTTTTCTAAAGGAAAACATATTACTGCTCCTGAAACGGAATGACAGGAGTATGAATAAAGAAAATGAAAAGTAGGCACTGTGGAGAATGAATTCATGAAGCTAAAGAGAAGACAAAAAAGTTTTCAGATTGTTGACAGCGTTTTAATGTTTTACTTTACTAAATACATGTATTATTATTAAATACAATTCTTTGTTTACAATACATTTACACTGTGTACAAGTTCCCGTGTATACTCTCACTTCACTTTTTGGCTTGATTGAGTTGAATGTTGAGGTAAATGTATATTTATTCATACGTACAAATCGATGTAATAAGGAGACTTAATAGTAAGAAGTATTATAATTAAATCTTTATGTGGCACATTATTTTTTATCTTGTATACCAGAACTATTAGTAGATTGTTCATATATTCATACATACATAGTACGTAATGCATATTACATAAATTAAGAAAAACGTCGCACTACCGTAAAAATCAAATTGTATACAAAAGTTCAGCATCATAAAACAGTTGGTATTTTGACCGGATAAATGCACAACTTTATATAAAGTATGTTCGTTTTACAAGATGACACTAAGAAAACCTTTGAAATAGCCAATTACAATAAATTCAGTATTTATTAATTACCATTTCCAACAGTTTACAGCAACAGCCAAATGTCCAGATCAAATTCAAATGTTGAAAAAAATCGGAGTATATTGATAAGTTCAAATGTGCCTACTATATGTTTTAGTAGTAAATGAGTAACGTGTATAATATTTGCTTTCTTCCTAAAGCTTTTTCACTGTGTCATTCTCATTACATTAGCACTATCATCAGTACTACTAAAACAGTTTTAGTGCAATAAAATCCATTTCTTGGAAACATGCATTCATCGTCGTCGTTTCTGTGAGTATCCAAGTGGTATCAAACATTAATCATTATTACATTTTTTCGAAAACAAGAAAGAAACCAAGTAGTCCTTAAAGATGGATGACATAACGTTGGTACAGATAAACATGCTTAAATACAGCCTCACTTATGTAGCATGTATGTATGTATGTAGTCTTAATGCTAGTTTAACCCAGATATCAGACAGAGAATAAACGTCATATTCAGCGTAAGCGATGACAAAAAACAGGATTCATCCACTTTCGTCAGAAAAACAGATAGATGAAAAGAAAGAGTTGAAAAGACAAAAAATTCAGACAATGATAAAGTATAGAAGAGTTAGAGACGAAGAGTCGGGGATCGGTTTATTTTCTTTTTCTGGACAGATAAATTTTTCACCGTGTATCATCATCGTTCGTTCATTCAATCACTTGGTTCACCGTAGATATTTAAGTAAGTATATTGCTGTAACTAGTAAAGTGGGTGGTATATATATCATGTTTTATATGTTACATGGCTATATTTATTCAATTTATCTCGTGTATTTACGCGTATATACCAGTAATAGATATATATGCATCTACATTGGTATAATTGACGTAATTTCATACATGTTTTTGTCGTGTTTTTGGTACCATTTTGTATTCTTTTTTTTTCATTTTTCTCTCAATTACTGACACAATAACTTTAACACTCAATATCAAATATATTGCATCGAATCATCAACATTCATCAACTTTTTTAATTTGCTTACAATAAACTATTTATGCATGTACTTTATTTTTTTGTATACATTTTTATAAATGAATCTTTTAAAGAGACAGTTAAATCATAATCATACCCATTCGATGTAAATTCGAAACGTTTTGTTGTTTTTTAACTAATTCTTTTAATAATTCATTTTTTCTCTTTAAAATCTTACCCACTGAAACCTTGTGGAAAATACCACAGTAAAAACCTAATTTTCTTGAAATAATGTTTCTTTGTTTTACATTACTGAAGTTATGAATACATGTATTTTAATGGCTAGAATCTATATATCATTGAATCATTATTGGCCATACTTAAGGAGCGATGCCGATTGTGCCTTGTGCCGTTTGATTCGGACGTTGCCTGTTTTCCTCTTCAAATAAAATCTTTCATTTTCATATCTACTATTACATAACGACAACTTTTTCCATCAATCCACAACACATTTTGTAACGCACTAGGTGTTGAAAGCAAACCTAAAGGTAAAGTAGAAAACCCACGATGCTTCATTCCTTTTCCCTCATCTTTTATTTTTTACTTTAGTTTGAAATGACAACATATAGTGAGCGAAGTAATAAGGTAGCAGCATGCGGTCCACCATCTGGACTGTGAACAAAATGTTGTTTTCTATTTTTTGCACGAAAAACAGATATATTTTCCATTTGTTGGCGGTGACGAAAATACACGAATGCCTTGTATGTGCCAGTGGTTTGGTTTACTTACGTGTTCAATATGGTCGAGATGATTGGTTTCTCTCTAAAAAGGATGCCATGAGTGTGCTGAGGCGTGAAGAAAGCTGTTGTTTGAGTGTGGCTGACTTTTTTCTATGAATTTTAGACACGAAGGAAAAAGAAAATCCTTCGATTTTGACATAATCTCGCTTCGTCGTATATACTATTATGTTTTATTCATTCTCTTCCATATTATATATATAAAAGTATATAGATTTAGATGGATAAGTTGTCGTTGTGTGATAGTGGTGGTAGTTGCTGTTGTTATCGTCGTTCACCTACGTATGCATATACAAGTACAAATGCTTTGCTGTGTTTTCTGGTGTTTTAGTACCGCTCCTTATGCTCCGGCGTCGCAGTGCTAGATGCCTCAGAATCGGTAGAGTCTCCTCCATCATCCAAATTCAATATATCACCACCACCCGTCTCCCCTTCATCTGCCAAACTCTGCTTCAGGTCTTCCGACTGTTCCTTCCTCACTTGCCAGTAGAACCAGCTGAAAAGTAACAACAACAACGAAATGAAATAACAATAAATAAATAAAATATCCTGAAATTGAGGCTGTAGGTCTGGTACAGGTGGATGAATATATATGGAAAGATAAGATAAATTTGTTGATGCGAGTAATAAATAAACTTATATATTATACAGTCTTCAGAATAAAAGCCACCAAGTCAAGCCAAGGTAAACGAGGTAGTAAAACAAATTTGTTGTGATATACGAGAAGAAACCAATAAAATCCATTTTATATAACGCACAAAATGTGCTCTCTCACTGGGAGCGTTTTATAGTCATTTTACTTTAGCCTACTTTTCTCCTCAATTCCATTTGTAGGGATCGTCTCTGTGTGGTAGATGTGTTACAGTAAAGTGGTGTTCAGTCATGCATAATATGAGACATTCCCGGCGTTCCATGCCTGTTTAACATTTAACCTTAGTAGTCTTGCCCTCGTTTTACTCGCTGCTGCTCTTCTTCTCACCAGACACATTATTCCTGGCCTGGAGCTGAATACACATCAAAGTAGTTGGAAAATGAAATGTAGCGCACATTACGGTCCACTACACACAGCAGTGTCTGTACAAACCCATACTGTAAATTAGATATGTGTTTACATGTACATATATTACACTTATTAATCATTTGGCCTCTTGTAAGAATCAACCACCAAAATGAGCCACCGAAGTTTAAAGTTGATTGCTTGCTAGGGGTAATGGCTTGCCATTTAGTAATGATTATTATTATTCATTTGAATTTGATCACTTAAAAGACTTTCTTTGTCTTGATTATAAATGAGCACACAACACACCAGACTTTCTCCATTTTGTGCAGAGGAAAGCATGCATTTTATGAGCGTTTACGACGTGTGAACGTGTTTATAAATGTGGTAGGTTGGTGCGGTTTGGTCGGTCTTACTACTGCATGGTTTACCAAGAAGTCAGTTTACGCAGTATAGGAGGAAGTGGAATTTCCAGCAGTCTCCAGCTGGTGCAAGGATCTGCCAAGTGAAGCCCAGCTGAAAAGAGTTCATGGGAAAAAGCCTGATAATAAAAGTATAATATTAATGTACTGAAAGTACTGGTGCTATCAATGCAATGTTCCGGGTGGTTGTATCCCTGCTCTCAACTCTCTGCGGCTTGGGGATTATGCCCTTAATCAACATGTAATTAATCAAATTTCCTCCAGCCCATTTTACAAAACCAGGTCTCGTCTCTGCTGCATAACGTTGTAAGCAGACAATCTAAGGCTAACCAGCACAAAAATAATTTAATGTGTGTGTGCAATGGTCATAATAATAGCATGTATAGCAGCAGAAGCCGTAGTTCGTAGTAATTAGTGACACAAACATGATATAACTTATACTCAAGTCATGAGTTGCGCAACACGCTAATTTGCTACATGCATACCTAGCCAGCATATCATGTTTCTTGTAACATGATCCTGGTTTTAAAGAGAATATATGACGGGGGATAATGATTTTATCATTTTCAGGAATTCTGTTCTCCACAAAGTTTTGTAGACAGGCGGTTTTCCGGGAAAAAACTTGTTACGTGATTGAATTTGATGGCAAAGGTAAGATTGTGTAAACAGCACAAGTGCAACAAAACTACATAGCTGGAATAACTTTTTTTACAGAAAGAAAATTTCTTTACTGATTATGTCTGAAATCCCAAGTCTGTGCTTTCCCATCATTTTCTCGTCATCATCCACAACAAGGAAAACAGTTTTTCCATTCCATTAGTTTCACAAAAAGTGTATTTATCAGAGCAGTGTACATTTTGATTGATGCAGGTACCTCTCTCACTAGCTAGCCATATGTGTAGTTCGTATGTGTATGTCCTATTTGTATTGAATATGGGATTTGAAAGGTGTAATGAATTACGACAAGCACGTCGCCAGACAGACTGACGAAGGGAGAGAAAGAGGCAAGGAAAGCAAAGGGAGAGTATCATCGATCTGTCAAGGGTATCCTTCGCAATTTATCTATCCAATCCATAATATAGTTCGTGTAACAACTTCACTTTAACCTTAGACGTATAAGAGGAGATGAATTGTGTAGTCTTGAATTCATTCTATTATTATCACGTACCACCACATTACCATCGTACGGATCTTGAATATCTATGAAACTACAGGATAGGGTATAAGCGAACCTACGCACGCTATGACGTGTTAGTTAAATGTAAATTTTCTCAATGCATCTGATACCTATTCTCATGTGTCTAATTTTGATGTGTCACACACGACAGAAGGGAAAATGTATAATAGGTTATGAATTTCACACTACATGCGCTGTATACATTATGTAAGTTCGTTGTATGTATCAGGAGAAAGTAATATTACCAAGTAGTAAAACAAGTAGCGAAGAATGTTTTGAGGGGTTTCATAACGTTTTCCTATTTTATTACACTTTTCTCTCAAGTAATCATTTATTTTCTGATGATTTTTCGAGTTCCTCCATTTCAAATCCTGTGATTTTTCTTTTTTAATTCGATACTTGTACTATTTGTAGAAATATGTAGTGTTATGCTTCTGAACTTTCACTGCAATTTCTAGCGAGCTTATTATTATTCTCCTGTCTCAAATAATAGAATTTTATCCCACATCCTAAATCACTGAATTTCACCCTTCGAAATAATCACACTAGATATTACAAATGTGACGTCAATTTGTTCTAGTTGTGTAATTAATTGATGAACCAACCAATTGGAACCAAGTATTGAAAAAGTTTACGGACAGACTGTAACATGAGACGAATATAAGGAGGCCTACAGTTCCTGTATATGTCATTATTTAACAATAATGCATAACATTGAATCATCATCATGAAAAACATGAAATCTAACCAGTCTAGTACCAGTCATGTAGAAAGGTGAAAGTTTTCTATTGCTGCATTTTCTCTTTTATCATACAACCATCATTATTGTCATCAAACAACTTTCCTGAGCCGCACGCATAAGACGTCTAACAAATGGAAAAGAAAACGTTTGCAAGTATTTTCCTGTTAGTGTTGTTGTCGCAAGGATTTGATACGGTTTTTATGTGTGGCAACTAATATCTTTTTTCCCTTCTCATTCTATTCATATGTGACATTTAAGGAATTTTACCACAACAAGAAATTTCCATTTCGGATGTTTCCTTACTTTTGACTACTACTCTGACATGGTCCATATTAAGGTTTTCATTACAACACGCAAACCAATTTAATTTTCATCAGTATTCACTAAACAAGTATTTCAGGCAAGTTGCTTGGCTGGAAATATAAAGACGAATAAATAATCCAGTACACAACAAAATGAATCAATTTACAAATCTGGGTACAGGTATTATTATGTGTGATTGTGTCCTAGTCTTGATGCTTGCATGCCACTCCGATTCTCATTGCTTAAGTAATATTTACTTTTGCAACTTATTTTCCTATTCCTGCTTTCGGCTTTACATCTACCACTTTTGTGTTGTTAATGCATAATCACAGCGGTTGGTCTTTATCAAATCAACACAAATCATACGTGGGTGTATATTTGGTATGAGAAGAAATAATAAATAGATTTAAAATACCACCTATCTACCGAATTGTATTGAATTTACCTACCAACAAAGTGACTGCAGATCTATGAATATCATTAGAATTAATTCCATCAATCGCATCACCACAGTGCTCTGAAGATGTATTAATATTACATAAGCAGAACTTAGATAAACATGTGTATGTGTTATATAGTTTACACATTCAGCATTTTTGCTATAATTTTTCACTCTGCCTTTTCAACACAAAGTTGTAAATATTTAAGCATAATAATATATCTTTTTTCCTCTTTCATCTAAATATTTTTATGGATTTCCTTAACAACTGGGGGAGAATGAAAGTTTAATAAAAGTAAAAAGACACAAGCTAGAGAAGCAAAAGGAAAATCTTTTCCCTTTAATCTATAATACATAATCTCTGATGTGATTAGAACGAAATGGTTTTGCTAAAATGGGAAGCAAAGAGCTGTGACAAATAATAACTTTTAATTAAGGAAGGGATGTATTATGTTACCAATTTTGGCTAGTGAAGGCCACAACCGAACGAATGTTTATTTCTTTCGTTTCTTCACAATCTATTTTATATAGCATACGTTATTTATTCAGCATTAGAGGTTTGTTATGTACGTTTCTATGCTTGATACTGTTTTATATATTTTTGGGAAAAAGGATACAGAACAAAGGTTTTCTTATTTCCTGTCTTCAGCACGGTGCTGACAGCACAGTGGCGCAGGGAAGGGGGGGCTGAGGGGGCTATAGCCCCCTCCTGGGGATCGGTTTTAACATGGGCGTATATTAGGGGGGAGGGGGAAGCTTTAACATTACCGGTATCGCGTAGCCCCCTCCTGGTCGGATTTCTGGCTGCGCGCCTGTGACAGCACCCTAAACATTGAAAACTACGAAAAATAATTTTAGTGTTCGAAGAAAGCATTGGAAGTTTAGAGTACTTTTTGTGTAAAGAATTATTGAACTGTGGTACATTATTGGTGAATTTTACCATTAAATCTTGGGTAAATTCGCAATGATAGATGAAAGGAATGGATTTCGGATAGTAATGATTCTTGATTCTCACTCTCATACGGGCTTATTTTTCCCTTTCGTCATTGCGTTTCATTTTGATCGTTTGCAATTTTTCTGTGATAAACTAACAATTGTTAGTTTACGTTACTTCGAATGCACTTATTATTCTCTTACTTTTATACCGATTATAATCACCCTGTTTGTTTTATACGAAAATAAGTGCCTATATACATATTGTCAATATTCCCACAGCGTCCTATCACATCCTATTTTTTTGCCAAACCACATAAAATAACTACAAAATGAACTGGAAGCTAAAGGACAAAATTTAAAAGCGTATCAGATAACCATCGTTATTATTAAGTAGCGAAAGCTATTGAGCTACTTTATGCGAATGCCTGTGTCTGTCCGTCCGTCTATCAACACGATATCTCAAAAACTATGTACGATATCTGAATTCGGTTTTCACTAATCGATAACTGGCTAACTGAATTTGCTCTGGTGCAATTTTGAAAACGATTGGTGAACTGAAACCGTTAGAAACTGTTACAACTTCAAAAATTTCAGCGACGTCATATATTAAGTAGCATATCGTTCAACTCGTCTATGCACACAAAACATGGATACGAAATTATTTTGAAAATAACGGTTATCCATTAACGGTAATTTCAATTTCAAAATTTTTAGGGGTGACTGGAGACAACGCTGTAAAAGCATACATGGGTCATGGGTCTGTGATAATGCTTAGAATGTATAATAATGTTGATGGGGCCTAATGTATTGTAGGGGCCTTTCGCTACTTTTCTATATTTCGATTGTTCGGTATATTATTATCTGCCTTTGCAACGAAAAAGACAATATATATCTCCATGCTCCCATTTTTGTCTTCTTTCCTTAATTCTTTGGCTGAGTGAAACGTGTAATTTTTATCAAATCCAATAATTTTCATTTTGCCACTACTGCAAACTTCAGCTCCAAAAATGTCAGCCAGATGTAGGTATACATGCACCAAAAGTAAAATTGTAGTACCATCATCACTAGACCACAGACTCTACAGCAAAATGGCATGTATTAGACTTTGCACTCTTCTCTCATCCTCCTCGTCATTTTCTTGCCACTTACTTAAGTCACTTATTCAAATTGGTTCCATCTCTCTTGATTCCCGCTGCTACGCTTCATTCGTATCCAATCCAATCTTACAGCAAGCAATTCACTCATGGAACGGTATGCTAGTATATATGTATCACTACTATCCCTGTTATCCATGCACCAAAACCTAACCAAATATTAATGCAAACTGACTAGGATGACGAGAAGGAGACGATGCTGCGAAATAAGAGGGAAACAAAAACAGACAAAGACAATCAAGAATGGGATTGAAAGGGAAGGCTCGCAGGCTTAAGTGAAAGTACATAAGCAGGCAAGATGGAGGAACTGGAGTAGGGGAACTGGCAAGGACAATACAACGACGATAGGAAGACATTAAAATTTTCCACAAACAAGAAAAAGGAAAGCCGAGTAAAGAAGTTGGTGTGTATACAATGCATATGTGTATTGATCGGTATACATATTATCACACAAATAGATGGTGTGAGTGTGAAATGCGTAATAGCTTATAAGCATAGATAAATGCAGTAGGCACTACTCGCACTACTACATTTATCTATGGCTTATAAGGACATCTTTAGTTAACCTTTATCAATAAACATCATTTCTCTGTTCGACCTTCCCGTTTTAAATTTGAACACTAAATCCATTTAGCCTTCAAATTATGGTTTATTTGCTGTTCTTATCACCTACATCAACTATATATACATATAGCAATGAATACCAATTTGAAATGCTACATATATGCGAATGTTGCTAAAACTGAAATAAAGTTTTATTGGTATTATAAGTGATAAATGATCTTTCACAGTACAGTTAATAACTATCCAAGAAGGCAATTGTATTTACTTTGGCATAATAGTAGTAACAAATACGTTCAAAAGTGGCGCTTAACTTAGTTCATGATTGCAAAATTGTTAATTTACAAAAAAAATATACCTAACCAGATAACCTATGCTAGAGTACATTTTCCCCTTTTCGACAACGTTACTTCGGTCTCTGTTAGTTCTCATATTGTTTTGCAAATAAGTAGCGTGTAATATCAAATCGCTACGCTGAGCCATGAAACTAAAGTTAGCAGGAGAAACGAAAAATTGGAAAATAGGAAGGAGTAGGATGTAGCTATTAAGAATATAAAACGGGACACACGATGACAATTTGCAATAAAGTTTGTCATCATGGCTTTTAATTTCTCTTCTAAAAGCTCATTGTGTATTCACTGTGCCACGCCGAGAAAATGAAACAATGAGAACGAGGAAACTGGGTGCAAAAATTATATAAAGGACATTAGCCATATCATTTAAACTTTTCTACAAACCTAAACACTAAGCCAAATACACATGACATGACGCGACATATTCACCAATCATATACTTAGGTACCTCCTTACAAAGCATTTTATGTGATCCTTTGTAATTTCAGTTTCCTCAAGGGAGTAGTGGTTGGTAGTAAAACTGCTATTTCCCATTTCTGTCCTATTTTTGCAAGACATGATAGCCCATGTGTCCTCGTCCTGTGTTCACGTGCTTTCTATAAAAACCCAGTTCTACCGACAAATTGAAAGAAGCATCTAGCATCTTCATTCATTCAGGAGAAGATTCACGATGACGAAAAAAGTCCTTACATTGATTTGATTAAAGCACACGACACACACTGCGTGGATGCCTCGATGGTTGAAAATTGGCTCAGACAAGGCTTCTTATGCAGTCGAGACTATAGTACTGAGGACTGAGAGGGAGCTCCCTCCACAACGCCATTATGCAATGGTTATAATATCAGGTTAGTTAGGTAGCCACACTAGTTAAAAGCGAGTGAGAGAGAAAAAAGAGAGACGTGGTGATGAGATGCAATAAAATTTTACTGGAGAACATCCAACACATACAACTAGGCCAGAAAAGTAGAGCTGTGGCTGTGAGTGGATGAGTGAACTGTTGAGTTGTAGAAAGCGAAAATAAGAAAGCAAGGATGAGAAAATAGCAATATAATAAGTAAGATGATAAAAACTGTACCTAACATAACCATAACATAAGGCTACCTGTTTGTTAGTGCTATATTTTAGTATGTACATATATGTAGAAACTACATAAGCGAACAAGCGAAGGTACCCTGGTACCAAGATAGAACATGGATATCACATGCTACCTTCATCGTTCAAATGTATGATATAATGCATTAAATTTCAGACTTGACTTGGTGAAAGGAATTATTGCAATGCAAACTGTCAAATAGGTAGAGAAGCTATATAGTCGACTCGGGACTACTTTAAAAATAAGGTATAAAAAGGACATAAAAATGTTTTTAACAATATAACATTCTATACGCTATACTATTTTGTAAGTTCATTGTTCTATTTTGATTCTTACGCAAATATGAGGAGGACAGGGACGGTGATGGCAGCGGAGACCAAGAAAAAGGCACCCGGGAACGAGGTGAGCGTCATTGCTAGCAAGTTCAGCCTGCTGACTTTTCCAGAAGAACAAGACGGAAAGAAAGGGTTTTTATGAAGTAGATATGGGGAGCTCAGCTTCAGCAAAGCAATAAAAATATTATTATGTTCTTCACGACGACGAAGGATAAGTGGAGAGGAGCACTATAAATAGGTTGCTTCCGGTTTCAACTCTCGTGACTTGACTATCTCTCCGGCTTACTTCACTTTAATCAAGTGAAGGAAGGAAATAAAATTGAAGGTTGATGAACAAGAAGGTATAGACCACGAACTACTTGGCGGCTAATAGAGCACCACTAAAATAACGTCGCACAGCAGCAAAACTTTCCTCCAAGTTGATAAAATTTAGTTTTAAATGAGACGAAAGCAATTAATCTTGTACTTTGAGTGAAAGTTGGGTTACGACTTTGATGATATAATTTTTTTATACATGGCTCTCTTACTTCTCTGATTAAATTCATTAATGTCGAAGCGGATCAACAAGATGATTTAGCGTAAAAGTTTGGAACCCTGGAAGATTTACACTCTTTACGATGATTTACGTTGGCTCACAGCAACGTTCAGAGTACTTAAGAGTTTGTTGACAGCTTTCCCCCGGTTCGATCCTCAAATATAAATTAAAGTTTACTTACTTGGAAGGATTTCCACTTGTAAATTGGAAAACGCACTTGAAACTTCTCTAAAAATTCTGCAAACTTTGACTGATTATTTGCCTGCGACGGTGAGATGTCGAAGTGTAGAAAAGGCTTTTTATTTAAGGGCTGTTATATCCATGTAAATAAATCGACGATAAGAGAGAAAGTAGAAGTTGAAAGGGAACTTCCTTAAAATCTTCACGGATTTAAATCCAACAAACCTGGCGATCAACGTCCGACAACCGGCGTTGTTGCGTAAAAATAAAGTAAACGGTATATCCTTTCTTTTTCACCAGTGATGGGATGCTATGTGCGTTGTCACCCCCAATGTCTGAGGTATTTACGTAGTTTAGGAGGGGATTTACCCGGTTTTAGTATTTCTTCTTCGTTTATCGTCAAGTCAAACTGTCAATATCGACCTCTTGTCTCCAGTTGTCTGTTACGTAGCATGCATTTCTGACTCGTTTTTTTGCAATTTTCTCAGAGGACAAGAAAGAAGGATAATGGCATTCGCTATATTTGATATTTGTACAACTTTGAGAAGCTGCTGTAGGTTCTGTTTGTTTAAGAGGAAATGAAAGAACTCCTTTGAAGATGAAGGTTTCTGCTGTAATTCGAGAAGACAAGAAAGGAGAATGATGGTCGCTTATGATGATGAGTGTGATGCAGTGAACCAGAAATAGAAAACAGATGGACCAGAAATCTGAGTGAAGAAATGCCTTTTCGCTTTCACTTCGATCGATACTGATTTGGTCGGTCTGTTCTTTGTTCAGCAAATATGTTGACAGTGAAATCAGATCAAAAGAACAGCTGCTACTGTTTCCACTTTTGGTTTCTTGAGGATTCTTCTTGTATCTACGGTGCAGCAACTCCAATTTTTTAAAGTGAAAGTTTTTTTCCAATGAAACTTTCAATCAATAATAATTTCATAGAATGATGATGGATATTTACTAAAGGCTGAACGTTGTTTTTGTTTTACCCGTATCTACTCACTTTCGCTTGATACTTGTAATTCAAGAAAGAATAGTGTAGTGGAGTAAAATGGATCACGAACTTATGTACTTTGTTATAGGTTTGGCTGGATATAGGGTATCAAATTTGTAAGAAGAGGAAACGTGGAACTGGAGAATTCTAGTCGGGTTATTTTGTTACATACAAATAAATTCCTATACGTCACGTACGTCGGTAGTGCAATATTATTACTTTCCCTTTTACGTACCGAGAATGAGACTGGAGACGGTAGAGCACCATGAAAACTGTACTGTAACGGAAAGTCAATGTAGAGAATGTCTTCGGTACTTTCTTTGCAGTTTTTTTAGATGGATCGTAAAGTGAACTCTTCTGTATTGAGAGTGGCGGGGAGTGAGTGATGAAAGTTGATGTGATGATGGTTTGTTTGTTGAAGGAAAAATGAGGAAGAAGAAAAATGGTAAAATATTCCTTTTTTATGATGTAACGCGTAGTGTGAACTTTTACTTTTTTCTATTATTTTTGGTAGTTTTTCCTTACTTTGCTCTAGTCACTGATATTACTAAAACTGGTTACTGACTCAGCGAGTGTAGTTCACTAGGATTGACCAGAGACTATGAAGAGTAAAAATAATATTTTTTAATCTTGTCAGCAGTGAAGAAGGAAAATGAAATGTGTTTGTAGTAAACTAGGTATATGTGTGCTGGGATTATGATGTTTTCCTTTTTACTTTTTTGTTGTTGTGTTATTATTATTATTGTTGTTGTTGAGACTTTGGTTATTGTTATATGGCTTGTACAACTATTTTCTAGGTAGTTTAGGTAGTTTTGAGTTACACTTTTTATGTGTTTATAAAAGTCGTAGAGTGTAGTTATGATTATGACTGTTGTTATGATGCTGGCGATACTTGCAGTGTTATTATATTATTATATTTGTACACTGGCTTGTTTGTTGTGACTAAGTAAGTAAGAGGTTTAGCCGTTGCGTTTAGTTTTATATTTGAGTGAAAGTACACATGAATGAGAGCGAGAGAGAAAGATGTATTCGGAGAGGAAGTTGACTCCGTAGTGACTTGAATGTTGGCTGTTTGGCCTCGTCTATATCTCAATCACAAGGATGCAAAAGAGTGAACCTCGTTTGTTGGAATAGTATAGTGGTGGTATGATGGCACTCGCTTGCTAGGCTTGGTATGCAGAAATCAAGGAAATAGGATGCTGCTGGACGAGTGAAGAAAGATGAAAAGAGAATCGCGTATATGGCATTACCTCTACTGTATATGTGTGAGGCTTGAGCTTGTGTGTTTGCGTGGTAAAGCCTGGTTGGTGGGAAAAATAAAATCGAGGGGAGATGCGGAGTGAGAGAATGAAAGTTGGGAAAATCAGGCAGAGTTAAAGTTGAGGTAGTACGAAAGTGGATGTTGTGAAGAAAACCAAAGCGTAATATACAACAGACAGAAGAGAGCTTCCATTATTAGTAGCGCGAGTAGTGGCACTGTCCTGGTGGTGACGGCAGTAGACTGTAGAAAGTGGAAAGGAACCAGGGAAAAGCAAAGTAGAATCCTGGTAAATCATCATCAGCAGTAGCGTTCAACCAAGTAGAGAAGCTTTTTCTCATTTTTGGCTAAAGCTGATGCTGTTTCAAAAAAAGTTTTGGAGCTTTGAGTTGAGCTTCACTGCTTGGATGTTGGCTTCAAACACACCAAACCATGTATATATAGCATCTGCAAAGTGAGTATATCCTGTTTTGAGTGTTTGAAAGGAACTGTACTGGTATCTTTTCCAGAATCATAATAATAAAATACACAATCATAGTTGTATATGCACATCTATATATGTAATATGTACGTATAAAGAGCAAGAAAGCGGATAGTTGTAGGATGGTGACTGGTTTGCTCTACTGGTTCCCGGGTTTTTGGTTGGTAACTGGTGGATATATAGATGATACAATGTCGTAGGTAGCTTATGTTGTATAACCGCTGCCGCTATGTAAGCAAGTCATTCCACCTAGAAATTCAGAGCTGTGTACAATATCATCCGGCGAGTATAATATCCCCAACATATACAAAGGCATACTTACATGCTTAAGTATACTCTTCTATGAAAAGCTCTTTTCTCTCACAAGTCTCACACATATAACCAAATACCTAATACTACCGTAGAAAGCAAGCCAACAACAAAAGTAAAGATGACGACTCACCAAGAAGAGTCTTAACGCTTTCTGTTGGTGGTAGTGGTGGTGGATACAATTTTGGATGTGGAATTACACACTGCAGTGCAGCACTGCACTGGTGTAAACTTTTCCTTTGGTGTTTGAAACCAAAGCCAGCTGAAGATCTTCTTGCCGTTGTTGTTCCCATAGTTTGGTTTGCCTTCTTGGAGCTTTCGTGAGATGCATGGTTACTTCACCACCACACGATGTTGTTGTTGCTTTGATGCATGCGTGAAGCTTTCAGCCCTCCACGCTGTACAGAATCACACGACGACAAAATTCAGGTTTGTTATTTTTATTTATTATCTTCTACATACAAAAAGAAAGAATAGTTTGTAGAATATGTATCATAATAATATTCTTATACACAATACATGTATTTTCTGTATTACGTAATTTCTGCATGCTTTTGCATACACTTCCACTACCTTTCAGCGCAACAAACAAGCAGATGTTTTGTACCAATTGCAACCTAAATACACAACTTAGTTCATTTCTAAACTGATTCTGGTAGATGATATGACACAAGGAAGGTTCAAGTGCATTTTTTATTGTTAAAATCGGTGCCTCTCATATTTTAAAAATGTTTAAAAGTAGCTATTTTTTTCTTCTTGGACCACGGTAAAGAGTCGAGTCGTCCCAGACAATAGTACCGCGCTGTTTAAAAGTAGTCAAAAGCTGTCAATAGTCAGTCAGTCAGTCAGTTGTTTTGTTACAATTAAAAAGAAACTATCCAACTTTTAATTAATTTTAAAACTGATTCTGATAGCCAGACATCTTGTGAAGGTTCAAACACATTTTTCATGATTGGAAACTTTACCCAACATGCCAACTTTTACCATCTGGACAATTCTGTAAGCTGTGGGTTGGGTACTATAAGCAGTCAGTGGGTACTATGAGCCATAGTCTATGACCAATCATTGGATGTAGTAAGCAGTCAGGTCAGTGTAGTAGTATTTAGACAGTGGGTATAGAAAACATTCCGTGGATGGAGTAAACAGTTCAGCAGGCTTTTCCATTTGCGCAAAAAAGTTAATTGAAATAACAATTAACAATTAATTCTTCCCCTTCAAGTTAATTCAATAAACGATTAACAATTAACTGAGCAATTGGAAATTTAATTCAATTAACAATTAACGATTAATTTAGGACTAAATGTTAGCCATTTTTGTACGAATTTCTAAAATTTGTTGCTGATTTATTAATGTAGCGCTCAATTTAATTAATATTTAATGTTAAAAGTCACATAAACGCTGAACATGAACCAATAAGTTGATAATTTAGCGCGTGGGAAATTATTTATTTATTTCAATTAACAATTGGCCAATTAATTAAATTTCCTGAAGTTAATTCAATTATCGATTAACAATTAATGCGCTCATCGTAAAGTTAATTGAATTATCAATTAACAATTAAATTAATGGTTAATTGTTAATCGACAAATACGATTAATAATTGCCAAATGGAAAACCCTGCAGTTCAGAAGTGTAGTTAGCATTCAGTGGACAGAAATTCTATGCAGAAAGTTTGCAGTCAATGGAAAAAGTAATTATTAATCATTGATTTTTCGGATTATTTAAGATATTAATTGGATTATTTAAAATAAAAAGATTGGATGTTTACAATAAACGAAATCGAAAGGTGGTGTAGCTGTATTT